>ML410225.1:80698-161460 GCA_005239525.1 Nicotiana knightiana
CCCAAGACCCCCCCCCCCGAAGTGCAGCAGATCGTCGTCAATCCAATACCGTTTAGTTGTCTCGTCTTTCACTTGATCCATCAATTTCACATACAATGTATCGTTCGCAGCACATAACTTGATTGTATCCAGAAAATCAGATTCAATTCGAGTGAGTTCATAAGGTGCAACAAATACCTCTTTGCGACTAGAGTTGTAAATTCACACTTTTCCATCTTGACAAAGAGTTGATATGCTCTAAGCCTTTCCAACACCTTCCTTAAGTGAGACAAATGATCGTCAAGGGTCCGGCTATAGATGACTATGTTGTCTAAGTAAACAACTACAAAGTCATCAAAATACTCGTAAAGAACATTGTTCATTAAATTACAGAAAGTTGCCGGGGCATTGGTTAGCCCAAACAGCATTTCAAGAAATTCAAAGCTACCATATCTAGTTACACAAGTGGTCTTAGGGGCATCCCCCTCGGCTATCCTAACCTTCCAATAGCCTGACCTGAGTTCTAACTTAGTAAAATAACTAGCCTTCGATAGCCTGTCCAGCAAATCTTGAATCAAAGGGACCGGATACTTGTTTTTGACAGTTACCTTATTCAGTGCCCTATAGTCAACACGCATCCGCAGCGTACCATCCTGTTTTATCTGGAACAAAACAGGAGCACCATATGGAGACTTCGATGGTTGAATCAACCCAGCATCAAGCAACTCAGACAATTGCTTCCTTAGTTCAGTCAGTTCCATCGGCGACATGCGATAAGGAGGTCGCACATGCGGAAGTGATACAGGAATAAGTTCAATCCTGTGATCGATCTCCCTCCTCGGTGGTAACTCCCTTAGAAATTATGGAGGCATCACATCTTTGAATTCCTTCAGCAAATCTGCAACACAATCCGGAACCTCAATCTGCACATCTGGCTTGACTTCAACGAGTGCAGCGAGGTAAGTCTCCTCACCCATCTTCAAGCCTTTCTCAAATGCAATGGCAGAAATCAAATCAACAATCCCAGCGTTCTTTTTTTCATCCCCTTAAGGCCGAATACCTTTCACAAAGTCGGGGTTTGTCTCCCCCATGCACATAAGTCCATTCAAATGAGGAATTGGAGCGAATTTGTTCTTCTTCAGAAAATCAATTCCCAACAGCACATTTAAGTCATCCAATGGCACAACAGTCATGTGAACTTTCCAGACCAATAGACCAATATCATCGGGATATCCAGCGCCACCCCATAACCAGGTTGCGCCTTTGAGTTTACAGCCTTCATCTTCGTCGAACACTTTGTCACTTGCAGCCCATATTCTTGAACAATTCTGGAGGCAACAAAGGTATGCGTGGCTCCGGTATCAACCATTGTCACGACACTCTTGTTCCCGATTTTTAGATTCACATACGTTAATGTGGAAAAATCATAAGCCAAATTATCCCCCGTAGCGTGCACGTATGCAACTTCTTCCTTGGCAGCATTTTCTTCATCATCCGCCATAGTCACACAAGCCAAAGTGTTCATCCGCCGCAATGGATTCACATAGGCAACAACTTCCTATCCCTTTCCTTGTTTCTCCTCTTCAGCAAGAAGAGCATTAATATTTCCTTGATTTGGACAGTTTCGTGCCTGATGTCCAGGTCGTTGACATGTCCAGCAAACCTTTTCACTACTCGCTGGCCTATTTATTTTTTACGAAGAAGAATCCATCTTGCCCTTGCCATTGTCATTTCCATCCTGCTTCTGATTGTCCTTCTTCAAATCCTTACCTTTCTCCTTTTTCTTTGACTTAGAATAAGAGGCGAGATCAAAAGTTAGATCCGTTGAGCAAAAATCCACCAATGCGTCCGCTGTCGTAATTGCATTAGGCAGATCTTTAACTTTCTGCCTACGAATTTCGTTTTGTGCCCAGCCTTGCATTCCGGAAATGAAATTGTGCAGTTTGTCCTCATCTGACATGTTTTGGATGTCTAGCAACAAAGATGAAAAATCATTCACATAGTCCTGAATGGAACCAGTCTGTCTTAACCGCTTCAAGCAACCCTTAGCAACCCAAGACGAGTTGCTAGGCAAGAACTTTTCACACAGCGCACCATGAAGTTTCTCCCAAGTATCAACCTTGGGTCTTCCAGCACCTTCAACGTCTGCATTTTTCGTACGCCACCACATCACTACATCTTCTCTAAAATAACACACTGCCATGGTCAGTTTGTCCTTCTCGGGGACATGAGCAGTAGAGAAATAATGCTTTAAGTCCAATAAGAAATTTTCCAGTTCCTTGGCGCCTCTCACGCCATCAAATGCCTTTGGTTCTGGAATCTTAATTTTGGAATGTGCTTCACCTCCTTGGGGCATATTTGCAACAGCCCATCGGAGGATCTCGTCTTAAGATCCTCATTATCTTCTGCAAATTTTCCAACTGCCCAACATCAGTTTCCTGGAAAGCCTGCAATTCCACCAGTTGGGTATCAACACTCTCACGAACGTGTTGAAGTTCGGTGTTGACGCCATAGATTTGCGTCAGAATATCAACCAGATCTACTACGCCATCCATAATTTCCACAAGCGCCTCCAACTTCTGAAGCCTTTCATGAAGTTCTGCATTTCCCGCCATGATAATTCCAAAATCTTGCCGACGTTGATCTGACACCAGTTGTTACAGGGTCAATTTTTTTCATATTGACACTGCACGACAGTCACACAACAATGACTCAACCCTCTTTCTTTTGCCCTCATGTTTTGGCCTAACACTTAGATTATGACATCATAAAGAAATGACACAAGGCACAAAATTACAGAAATCTCTTCCCAACTTTATGTTTAACTCGTGCCACAAAGAAGTACATAAGCATAGCCTTACAAAAAGGAGTCAAAGGCAGCCAACACTCTGCCTTGACAATTTGCGTATCTAGCATATAAATGAACAAACATTTTTGGCTCTCAGCCTAATCCTATATAGCAGTTGACATTCCCAACTGCCAAGGAATTCAAATTTTGAATTTTAAACAAGACAACTTCCCACAGCCCCACTTAGCCACAATGCTGAAAAGCAGCAAAACTGCTCCAACTGGCCAACTGCCCTGCATGTGCTTGGCACATGGGCGCAACCTTTAAAATTTTGGCGCCAAAGGCCAACTTTGTCATGTCTTCGCGCCAAGCCCTCGTGCAGCATGCCTTTGCGTGCGTATCTTCCACTGCCACTTGTCCAACTCACCCATGACACTACCTTTGCCGCGCCCATCTGCCTTGCCATGCCCTGCTTTAGCTTGCCTTACTTTTTCCGGCCTTTGCTAAGCTTCTGTTGCCCGTTGTCTTTGCCTTGTCATGGCCATGCCAATGCCATGGTCTTGTCATGCCTTGACACCTTAGCCACATGCCGTCGTGCCACAGTCCATGCCCATCAACACCTGCCCATGTCGGACAGCTTTGTCAACATGATGCCGTAGTCATCATAAGGCCGTGCCGAGGTCGATCATGTAAATCCCTCGCCACGCGCATGCCATGTTCGATCAATCAGGCCGAGGAGCTGACAGTTAGCTACTTGTCCAAACTTATTTCTTGTTATAGATGATGATTCGGGAAACCTATTACAGTAATATGCAGATGTATATATAGTTTTTAAGATAGCTCAAAGCTAAACCTTCTGGCCTAGTGGTATAATAATGTACCAATTCTCATACTTTTTTCGTCCCTGTAAGCTGTACTAGAAACTACCTATGGTCAAGTAATATTGCTCTAAACTCAAGTAATGACTTCTTCTTATGGCTATGGCAGAGGGTTATGCTAGAGATTTTGTGTTGAGTGGAGCATTGGATGAACTTGTACGAATATCTACTGAATCTTCACGAGAAGATATTCGCAATTTGGCTAAGAAGATATAAGGAAATTCCAGTTTTTTTGAGTCTACAGAAGTAGAACATTATGAAGTAGCCTTTTTTACTAACATGTATTTACAACAGTCTTGTAAGTAGCCTTACAAAATATAACTGAGATGCTTTATGATATGTTTTTGTAAATGATATACCGTTCTTATACATATGCATTATCATTTATCAACATTCCAATTCAACTAGTGTATTAATGCAAAAACAAAATGAAATGTAGTTCATACAAAGGCGGATCTAGGATTTGACTATTATGATTTTGAGCCCCAAATTCTACCACATTCCATTTGATTTACCGAGTTTGAAATCTATTATTTGTATTTATTTAGTGAATTTTAATGCATATAGCCAAAGCTACTGGTTCGGATGAACCCATGAGTTGTGATCTACATCCGCCTAACTGTTCATGTTGCACTGTAAATATTGTGATTTGTTGGCTAGATTTTCACTGACTAACATAATTAGGATGATAACCTTTGTGTACTATGCATCTTCTACTCTGCCATTGCCCAAAAGAGGGTAAATACATGCTAAAAGCCAACAAGGTCACTGTTAAATATACTTGGATGGAAGCAAACCAGTATGAATATTTTCGAGCAAATGAACGTCACAAACATGAAGAAAATTTGCTAATCTAGGAAGATACGCTCAAGAAAATGGAGTTTCTTCTAAATTAAGCCTAGCTTATGAAAGACTTTAAGAAATTTATCTAGTCTTTTCCAACGTATTACAACAACATACCTAGTATAATCCCACATAGTGAGGTCCGGGGAGGATAATGTGTGCGGTTGTATGCAGACCTTACCCCTACCTTGTGGAGGTAGAGAGGCTATTTCCAATAGACCCTCGGCTCAGGAAAGCATAAGCACTACAATAATAAAAAGAAAAACAAGACGGGGCAACACCGATAAGTCATGTAAAAGCAGCATAAATAACAAGATAGTAAGATGATCGAAGTGCAAAAAACGACAAGCAGTCAAAGAAACATAACACCAACCAAATACGAGAATACATAATAATACTACCGGTACGAATAATCTAGTCTACCTAACCTACTACTCTAACCCTCGACTCCACACCTTCCTATCAAGGGTCGTGTCATCGGTAAGTTGTAGTTGCACCATGTCATGCCTAATCACCTCACCCCAACTCTTCTTCGGCCTACCTCTACCTCTCCTAAGGCCCTCCAATGTCAACCCCTCACACCTCCTTACCTGGTCATCTGTGTTTCTCCTCCTCACATGTCCAAACCATCTAAGCCTTGCTTCCCGCATCTTGTCCTCAATAGGGGTCACACCCATCTTGTTCCGAATAACTCTATTCATAATCCTATCTAACTTGGTGCGCCCGAACATCTAGCTCAACATTCTCATCTCTGCTACCTTCATCTTCTGGATATGGAAGCTCTTGACCGGCTAACACTCAACCCCATACAACATAGCCAGTCTGACCACCGCTCTATAAAGCATACCTTTTAAGTTTTGGTGTTACCTTCTTGTCACACAAAACACTGGAAACAAGTCTTCATTTCATCCATCCCGCCCCAATACGATGTGTGACATCTTCGTCAATCTCCCGATCCCCCTGTATAATAGACCCAAGGTACTAAAACTTCTCCTCTTTGGGATGACTTGTGAATCCAACCTAGTTGCACCACTAAACTTACACTCCAAAAATATTTAAGTGTCAATTTCCTTTAATAGCCAAAATATGCAAATGGAGTAAATTGCCAGTGTTGACTATCAACTTACGATCAGCGTTTGAAGCAAAGATCTTTTATTACTCAATATAATTTAGCTTTCAAGTGGGAGAGGACTTCCATAGAGTCATTTATGTTAACCCCTGCTTTGTAGTACTATCTCAGTCTAAGGCTTTGGGAGCCTGCATTTGTGGGAGCTGAGGCCACATTCACTACCATCGCAGTCTGGGTCCAACTAGGAGATCTTCCCATTGAATTCTATTACATACATGACCACATTGAATAGACTATGAAAGGAAAAGAATGGAATCTTCGCGTGGACAAAAAGAGAGAAGAGAGGTCTAGGTCAACCTTATGGGTAGCGTAGCGTAAGGACGGGATAGGAAAGAGAAATGCTCAATGAAGCACTCAAGAGAAGGCGGTAGGGCGTTGAGCAGGCTAATCAGCGCCCCAAAGTACACAAAATACTGGCTGGTACAAAGCAAGTCAGGAAGCTTGACATGACAGAAGTTTGAATCGAACCAGACTAGCAAATAGTGGGGCGATTGGTAGTTCGGGCAATGCAAGGGCTTGGAAGGCAGCTGTAAGGGATTGAAAGCCCGTAGTCCCTCGATTCAAGGGAGCTCCTAGACAAACTCGAAAAAGGAGTGGCTCCCGTCCCTAAACAAAGCATCAGTCAGCTTTTGCCTTCCTTGTAACATAAAATATACGGAAAGAGGAATCGGCATAATAAAGTAGGAAAATTTACTGAACATGTATGGGAAATATTCTTAAAAGAGCTTCCGAATTTCGTTATCTTTTTTAAGATAGAAAGCCGAATCACTAACAAAGGAATTTTCTTTCGGGATTGCAAAGATCTTTTATTACTCAATACAGTATTTTACAGACATGATCCATTTCATCCAAACTAAAGAAAAGCCCTTCATATGAACAAGAAGAAAATAAAAGCTTGCCAAAAATGATGCAAGACGCTAAAGAATATGACTACAAAAAGAATAATAACAACAATAAGTCTATCAAGCCTGACCAAAACCATTAACATTTATCGACCATCTGAAGGTGAAGGTGCACTCTGGTTATGCTTTTTCCTTGCAATTTAGTTCCAACTCCAGTTTAAGCACCCACTATCATGGCCGACAATCTATACATATGCCTGCACTTCACAAAGCTCTGCAACGGAAAAAACCAATCTGCAAACACTGTTGTTCAGCAAATTCCAATAAATGCAGGGTTCTTGCTGCACATCAATTTCAACTAGCGGGGTAAAATTTCAGCTACACGATCTAGTGCATCAGCTGGAATTTCCCTACCCGGGACCTGGACCTTTAGAAGATCAGAGTACCTGAAGGGAAGATATTGAATGTCATTCTTATCACCACTTGTACCCCAATTGTCACATCTATTAACCGCATTAACATCAATATACTTACTCTGCAAATGTAAACAGGTTCTCATGCTCCGCGATAAATGCAAGTAGGGCCTGAGAAAAGGAATTCAATGGTCACACATGATACAACTAAATATCAGAAGCATGACATCAGAAAATTAAACGACGTGAACTTCCAAGACTTAATTACCTCAAATGGCATGTTCAACAGCTCATAGTACGTTCTAACACGATCTAATCTCAACTGCACAGCCTCACCGTCTATCGAGGGGATAGCAGCCAGAGCCTACACCACTTGGAAGAAAACTATTAGCTATGCTGTGGGAGAAAATAATAACGCAAGCATTGGAGCTAGAAGGAAAATTGAAAATTACGAAGAATCAATGAGTAGACAGATAATAGCACATTGGTTTCCTTGAGGTGTTAACTGAGAGATCAAATTAATTGAATTGCATTTAGCTCAATAAATGGAAGCAATATAAAGAAATCCTTTCAAGGAAAGAGAAACCACCTGTTCCAGTGCGATGGAATTACGGCATATTTGCTGAACTCCAAACAGGTTGATAGATTTCAGATCAGCCAAAGCCTAAGAGGTGATAACAGAGAAGAATAAGATGGGAGGTGGTAAGAAATTCAGTTGAATATTAGAATTTTATCAACAGAACAGCTCTATGCAGACCTTGATTGATGCATTTGAAGCAACACTACATATACCACCGAATATGTAGTTCCGCCTTGATCCTGCAATGAAGGGTGCCATTTCCTCATCCCGGCGTGTTATCTAGATAACAGAAACCAGAGGAAAACATAGATATACATAAGTGTAGGTTCTTCACCTTTTATCTAATAAGAGTGAAGAACTAAATAGAATAGGACAAAAAAATTCAATCGGTTGATGAAAAACCCAAAAAGATGCAATTGAAAGAAAGAAAACCAATGAATTAACCCTGAACGAGTAATATGCAAAAGCAAAAATATAAGCGTTTGTCATCTAGCTTCAATGGTTTCTCAAATCTTCTGGAAAAGCTACACAACAAACACGGCGAGATGATTTTCCTCCTCTCCAGTCCATGTCATTCACATCTCTGAACGACTTTTATGTATTTGTTCTAAAGAGTAAAGACCACATGAGGCCATTCCAGAAGGAAAGTTATAAGTCAATTGGCCAAATGGCAGTACCATTTTTATTTACTCAAGTTCTCTAAGTTCATACCAAATAAGCTGGTCCCCAAAGCCTAAGTTACTCGTCAAGTGCTTAGAATGTTTCACACATTGTTATAAAACTTTATCTTCTAAGTGATTTTCTAATAAATTTCCGTATATTTCTTTGAATTAATATCACGGATAGGGCACCAAGGAGGTATGAAACCCTGTAACGAAGTCGGGATACAAAATAAAATACAAGAAACATGATATTGTCGTGCTACCCTCCCAAGAGAAAATCAGCATACAAGTTAGCTCATCCATAAAGTGAGAATTGGAATATCAAAGGAGAAGACAGAAAGAGAGATCATGTAGTAGACCACAACATACGAATACTACCACAAGGAAACTTTGTAAAGGGTAAGGAAAGAGATCTTTACGAGGAAATGATAGGAAAATTATAATAAGCAAAGACCTAAGAAATATTTACCAGGGAAGTTAACGAAATTATATAATCATCCGGCTCCTCTGCATCTTGATCATCCAGGTATTCCTTACTCGTCATTTCCTGTAAAGAGTTGTTCACACTGTTGGTTGTAAATATTACCTCTTCCACAAAGTTAATGGAATTCACCACACATGCCACAAACCTGCAGATGAAAAATAGTCTCCAATTGCATCTCCACACGAAGAACCTTGAGGCAATCAATTGCAAGTTTCTTATATTCTTCAGCGAAAGATGTCAAATCCTTAGGAGGTGTACTGCTTGTTCTAGAATGCTTTGGAGCTTTCTGCTTCTCATTTTCTTCTACCTGATTTGATGTGCTAGGGCAAATCTTCCCAAGCCTGTAATTTGCATCAGAACTAGGCTTACTAGCAATAAAAAGGTATTCCAATTCAAACAGAAAAGTTCATTATATTCAATCAACAATCAATGTCAAAGCTTCCTCTAAATGAAAAATAATGCATTTAGCCAACATCTTTGGGGAGGGGAAAGAGCTTGTCAGGGGAAGAGGAGGCAGACGCAGCAATTTTAAGGGTACCAGTATCTCAGATGTGCCTATGTTTTTAAGACAACTTTTCTTTTTCCTTTTCTCTAGAAAACCTTCTTTTTCCTTTTCTCTAGAAAACCTTCTTTTTCCTTTTCTCTAGAAAACCTTTTTCTTCCTTTCAGTAAGACAACTCCTTCCTATTGTTACACAAATAAGACGTGCAGTCAAATTAAAATTATAGATCATTCTAAGTATTAAAACTCTAAAAGGACGGGTCCAAATTGTTAAAAACATAAAAATAAATTTGAAAAGATGAGATGTCGGTTAGGAGTATCAAAGTAAGACGCCAAAGAGTTGTCACTGCTGATTGGTAATGACAAATGATAGGCAAATATGAGGCATCTATTGTGCGCTCCAACTAAATTAGTGTACCATAACCAAATGAACAGACATATTACACCTATCTATGTCATGAGTGCAGTTATTCATAAATGCTTGTCTGTGCGGCAGTCCTCTCCCTAACTATGTGAGAACACATGAAAAACTCTATGTTTTCCAGACTCAAGTAAACATTCAAAACGAAGGACAATACTGCAAAAAGATTTAAGAACTTGCCTTTCAATTGAATCAGCAACATATTCCAATGAATCACTTAAAGATGCCAGTAAAATTAGTTTGTTATCATCACGAATCAAGTTTTCCTGCAAAAAGGAATCGAAACTAGCTTATCATCTCAAAATCTTCTGACACTGCACGGAGAAAATTTAAATCAACTTATTTAACTTGCCAAGTTTTCTGAATCAATGTCAGCTCTATGCTATCATCTATCGCTCCATTATTTTCACATTTATCTCATTTATGGGGTAATGCAGCAAGTAATAATTCCACCTCTTTTCACATTAGTATTAATCTTCTTCTTCACTTCCAATTAGAACAAAAGCATTGCATTTCTAATAGGTCCGATACTGATCATCCTGGACCAAGTCTTAGCCCTCTTTAGCTATTGTCTACGTAGCTACGGTGTCGGTAAGTATCTCCCATTTAATCTAAAGCTTTTTTACACAGGCATTTTCCAGCAGCATTTGTTTTAAAACATGAGTAATAATGTTAAATTTCTACCGTGAATATTCCATTGCTTTCCTTGGAGTTCATTGATCAAGTAACACTCTTCGGAGTCATTTAATAGACAATAAGCACGAAATGGAGGTAAACCTGTTGATGACAGAAACGTGCTACAAAGACGGAAAATATGCAGTGCATCTTGTAACAGCCCAAGAATCATCAACTATTAACCTGCTCAAGAAGATACCTGTCTGATTGGCCGCAAATTCAATAACGTGTCACTGATTTCCATTTCAACCTCCAAATTTTCAGCATTGGCAGCACCATTTTCTGCATTTAGCTCACCAATTGAACAGGGTAAACACGTACTGGCTGGATCGCGTCGCATCAGATTTTCAATATCATGTCTGCCAATGAGCATATAACTTTGCTTCTCGAGAACTGCCTGAATAAATAAGATATAGGATGGTCAAGCGAATAAAGATGGAATGAGGAAATTGAGGCAACCTAATAATACTCTACTTCTCTACTCTACTCCGTCTTTTAACTATGCCCCACAAAGTGAAAGTTTACCTTTTATGAGGAAAAAGATAATAAACATGATGATCTAAGAATTAAGGGTATGCTCATAAGGCAACTCTCTGATTAGTTTGTTTGTTTGGAAGACTTTTGTTTAGCAGTAAATTAGCTGTAAAACTCTACTTGTATCTTGAAAAGAGATTTTTTCTCATCTGAATATATAGAGTTATTCTGATTAAAGAACAGTAGAGAACTGATCCTCCCATTCTATAGATGATCCTCTTCGGAACAAGAAATATTGATTAGCACCTCTCTACAACAACAACAGCCCAGTGTAATCCTACAAGTGGGGGGGTTTGGGGAGGGTAGGATGTACGCAGCCTTATCCCTACCATAGAAGGGCAAAGAGAATGTTTCCGATAGACCCTTGGCTAAGAAAAGATGGAAGCACTGATAGCAAATAACAATCATACAAGATATTTAGAAAACTAAATCCAAGAATGCAAAAGAGAAGATGACAGGAGTACCGGTAGCAAGGAATAACAGTACAAGATATGTGGTGATAACAAACTACTGATGGCAAGTAATAACAATACAAGATATGTGATACAAGCACCTTAAAAACCACCAAAGAAGAAAGAATTGTTCAAACCTCCATGTATGAAGTGCGACATCTTTCATATGTTCTTTCAAGAAAAGTTTGAACATAGTTCACAAGAGCAACAGCAAACTTTGGCATTGCTTGTGCCCACCCAAGCACCTGTGTGAACGTAAAATATCATAAGAGGACAAAAATAATGATGTCTTCACTTGTATACAACAATTTATGATGTTAACCATCGCTCATACATGCTAACAGCAGAGAACAGATTAACTTTATGGCATTTGACTCCTCAAAAATAACGAAATGACAAATATCCAAGATTTATCAGAAAAAGCAATGAACATATAGTACCTCTTTTGCTAAGAAATCTATTGCCAAAAGTCCTTGCAGGATAGGTCGACCTTTCTCAACCAATGGGGTATAAGATGTGACAGCATGCGCGCGTGGACGAAATGCCGCTGGGCCTACAAAAGAACTTTAAGTTTTACAACTTCATAGTATCTATCTACATAATTAAACAATGTCAAAGCGGATTTTATATTTCTAGTACATTTGAGGAAAATTGTTGAATATTAAGCATCGCCTTAAACTCCATCTCTAAATTTGCTCTAGCTGTTTCTTCTATGACCAAGAAATCCCAGAGAGACGGTAGCACACAGTTCAAAACTTAGTGAATAATGGGGCCCTGCCCTTATACCCTTCTCCACTTAAATACCAGGCTTTTGTTTGTGGCATAGTTTACCCACACATCACGCTTTGTGCACTTACCACTAGACCAAAGCCCCAGCCAAACTTCTTGGTGTTTAATAAGTAAAAGTATCAAGTATCTGTCATTTATTGTACTTTTGGTTGTTCGTAGGATAAAGGTTGAACTTAACAATACACAGGCCAAGAGCTAGTATTGTTGATGCATAATTACGCATATCATTTAGTAATACTACTTGTTCATATGTCGTACGTGGACATATAGATGCAAGACTCCACTATCGAGAAAAAAGCAGCAATAGACAAGAAAGGTTATTGATGCTAAGAAAATACGTCACTAGTGTAATGTGTGGATGTGGCCTGGGAACTTTTGAGATCAAACCCAAATATCCGCATCAATTAAACCTTCGTCACAAAATCAATCAAAGGTGTCGTTGAAGGTATTTGGCTGGATGCTTAAAAAGAGAATGAAATTAGGAACTTGTCTCATCAATGCCACATCTTCAAATCTCTTTCTCAATCATGCAAGTAATATTCTTTTTGATAACAACATGCAATGCAACATTCTTTTATGATTATTCTCCCATTTAATGTGAGCACGCTTTCTTCTTCTTCTTCTTCTTTACCATTAAAGTTCCTATTTGTGTTTTTAACAACAGACGATTGTTTTGCAACTTCAATAACTCTCATTAGCTAGCAGAGAATGTAGCCTGTTAAGAGACTTGCTTGATATTGCCTGCTGTACAGCTTTCCGATAATCAACAAACATTGCTGGTAAGAAGTGATCCTTCACAAAGTTCTCCACAAATGCCAGAAGTCCATCATTCCTGCAATAATTATAAGTAAAAGTTAAGGGAGAGTGTCAGATTATAATGAAACTTGGATTTGCACTATTGCTGATGCAACCTCTATTGGAACAAATAACATGGTTGAGAGTGCATTTAATGTTCCTAAACAAAATGTAGAAGATGTGATACCCACTAGCATTAAGCTAATAAGCATCTAAAACCTGTTACAAACACCTTAGGAGCAGCTTTTTCACAGGCATGTGCTGCAAAGTCCCATACAACTTTAAAATCTGGGAGGTGCCAGAGACTATTAACAACTGATGTTGGTATAGGGGCAATTAAATAGTTTATGAAACAGGTTGTCCTCAAAAATAATACCCGCATAACTTATACCTGAATCTATATATTATTTTATGCGGGATAGAATGTAGAACACGAACGCGGGATTAGTAATACATGGATTACTACTACAACAACAATAACCCAGTAAAATCCCACAAGTGGGGTAGTAATACATGGATTAAAACTATTAAACGACAAAATAACCCTTCATGTAGCAATAATATTTTATTTTGTAAAAAAAAAACTTTAAAATATACACTATTTTTTAATATAATTAAACCAAACATCCAATAATAAGTAATTCCTACATTACAACTAGTACTACAATCCCTGCATTACAATCCCTGCATTATTACTCCTTGTATTACATAATACATGCATTACTAATCTTCGTATAATTTGCTTCTACACCAAACAGCCCTCGGTGAATATAATAACTGCATCAAACTTTTGAAGGAAAATCACGCAGTTTCCAAATAACATACAGAGACAAAATTGCCTTCCATAACTCTGGGACATTTTGTTACACTATAAGCGCAACATGGAAATGAGAAAAGTAAACACCAAGACACAAATATGCTAAATCATTAACTGTTTCTTTAGCAATATAGATTTCTCTATACCAAAGCAGTAGAATTAACAGAGCAGGATGAAATTAATCCTAATTTCCTATTTACTTTGGTGGGGAAGTGCTTCTGCTGGTTAGTAGACAAATCATTTCAAGGTGGGGTTAATGTGAAAAGAAGGTTAGTTGTCATCAATAACCCATACATTTCAAACAAATATTGAAAACATGATAGATCAAACAAGATAAGGTACAAAAGAATCCAGCTTACCCAAGTTGCGAGTACTTCTGTGGCAGCATGGAAGCGACTTTATCCGTGAACTGTTCACAGAATGTTGGAGTAAAATTAGCGTAGAACTTCCAGTACTCTTGGACTGATTATAGCATTAGGATTAGATCAAACCTGAAGAACAGGCCGGTATATCGAGGCTGCTAAATAAATTCCCTGCTCAGGTAAAATAGCTGCTGTACCATAACCTTCTTGGAGCACATTGGAGCCTCTCTTACTCCATCCTTGCCTAATGAGATCAACCCCTGAGTGAAAATTGTTATGGAGTCAAATCATTAAACTAACCAAACAAGAGATGAAGGTGCAATAAGAAGCTTTCTCACCCTGCTCATTATTTTAGTAGGAAGATCAATAAGAAAATAGACATGTACAATGCCTAACAAAACGAATCTAAAGCTAATAAACTTTGTTGTTTTGGCAAACCTCCTGACATACCTTGATTTGAAATGGATATAGTAGCATCTGTGAAACGAAATGCAAATGTTAGACCATCTTCTGACCCATCCCTGTAACCAATTCGAATCAAAGATGGTCCATGATCACTAGAGAGAAAGTTGACATATGATAACTAAAAGAACAAGAAGTAGTTCCTTTTTTCCATGGAAAACGAAATGTTGAGAACAATATATGATGACATCAATGATCCAAGTTCCACAACAGTCCACTACTCTATCTTATTGCAAGAGGGAAAGCATTTTCACCAATTAGCTCACAAACAAAAAAGCAATTACTTCACATTTCTTCTTTTCTCAATGCTGCCACCAGCTAAAATTGGATGTATTTCTGCGGGCATAAGTGAAATATGAGTTTCCACTGGAAAACTACAGAATGCCCAAAGTGAACCATCTGTTCTGCAATTCGATACCATTTAAACAAATCTTAGGCACAAAACTTCGGATGGCTTGTGGGCTTGGTTTTGGTTTTAGACTTTATGTAAAACAATCACATTCAAACAATGTCAACTGTGTGAAAATCATAGGGCGAAGAGCTTCTCCCTTAAAAAAGTGAGAAAAGCAGCTTGATGGTGCGATACAATATTAAAACACTTGATGGTGCAAAGAAGAAGAAGAAAAGGAAGAGGAAAAGAAGAAGTAGCACCGAACAGTAACAACCGGAAAATAAGATAATAGAAGTGAACAAAACAACATGGTGTAAATAGAGCTCTAAGAATATGAAAATACGAGTGCTACTAATACCACTGGTGATGGACGGAAAAACTTTCGACCGCCTACTAATTTTCTACCGTAATTCTCAATCTTCACACCCTCCTATCAAGGGTCATGTCCTTAGTAAGCTGAAGCAACGCCATGTCCTGCCTAATCACCTCTCCCCGGTACTTTTTTGGCCTACCCCTACCTCTTCTCAGACACGCCATGACCAACATCTCACACCTCCTAACAGGAGCAACACTGCCCGAACCATCTCAGCATCGACTCCCGCATCTTTTTCCTCCTAGGGGGCCACTCCCACTTTGTGGAATAACTTCATTCCTAATCGTATATCTCCTGGTATGCCCACACATCCATCTCAGCATCCTTGTTTCTGCTACTTTCATCTTCTGAAAATGAGAGTTCTTGACAGGCCAACACTCAGTCTCATACAGCAAAGTAGGTCTAACCACCGCTTTGTAGAACTTACCCTTAAGCTTTGGTGGCACATTCTTATCACATAAAACACTGGATGCGAGCCTCCATTTCATCCACCCGCTCCAATACGATGTGTGACATCCTCGTCAATCTCTCCATTACCTTGGATTATAGACGCGAGATACTTGAAACTACTTCTCTTGGGAATGACTTGAGTATCAAATTTCACATCCATGTCCATCACATGAGTCCCGTTACTAGATTGCACTCCAAGTATTATGTTTTAGTCCTGCTCAACTTGAAACTTTTAGACTCCAGGGTGTGTCTCCAAACCTCTAGCCTTGCATTAATCCCGCCTCACGTCTCGTCAATCAGCACTATGTCATTGGCAATAACATGCACAATGGCACCTCCCTTTGAATGTGTCGTGTTAGCATATCCATCGCAAAGGCAAATAGAAATAGCAGTGTTTTTAAGAGCGAAAAACGCAAAAAAGCGACAAGGGGTCACCTCGCTTCAAAAGCAAAGCGCACGTTTTATTAAAGTGAAGCGCAATTCTTAAAAAACATAATGTAAACCTTGCAAAGACACAACATAAAATTATAAATAATTAAATAAACTGAAAATACATATAATATATATAATAATTAATTTTATAAACTGAAATACACATTAAAAGAATCAAATAAACTAAAATATAACATATATATATATATATAATGAATTTTCTAAAATAAAATACATATAAAATTAATCAAATGAACTGAAATATTACATATATATGATAATTAATTTTATATACTGAAATATACACTAAAAAAAATCAAATAAACTGAAAAGTATAACATATATAAATAATAATTGATTTTATAAACTAAAATACATATTAAAATTATTAAATAAGAAGAATAAAAGGGGGGAAAAAATCAAACCAGCGTTGTGCAGTCCAGCGACTGGTCAGACTTGGAAGAAGAAGAAGGAAGAAAGAAAGAAGAAGAAGGAAGAAAGAAAGAAAAAAATAGCAGAATCTGGATAGGAACAAGAAGAAAGAAAAAAATGAGAAGAAGAAAATTACCTGGACCGGAGAAATGGTCAGCAATGGTCGAGTCTTCTTCAATTGAAGAAAGGAAAAGAAGAAAAAAATAGCAGAAACCCTAGGTTTTGTCGATGCAGAAGAGAGAAGGGTCTGTTTTGTCGAACGATTAACAGAAGCGATCTTAGGGGTTTGTTTTGCAGACCCAAACTTTTTTTTTTTAAAAAAGGGCACTCTGCGCTTTTTCAACAGAAGCGATCGCTTCGTCGCTTCTGTCGCTTCGTCAACTAAAGTACACGCTTCACACGGTCGTTGTCGCTTCAGGCTGGGAAAAGCGATGCCTGGTCGCTTCGCGCTTAAAGCGACGAAGTGATCGCTTTATCAAACACTGAGAACTAGGCTAAGGGTCGACCCCTGGTGCGACCCCTGGTGTAACCCCATCACAACTGGGAAGTGTTCCGGGTCACCTCCCGCAGTCCACAACCCAAGTCCTAGCAACATCGTACATATCTTTACTCTAATGTACGCTACCGGAACACCGCTAATCTCCAAACATCTCCGCAGAACCTCCCTCAGGATTTTATTGTATGTTTTTTCTAGGTCAATGAACACCATATGCAAGTCTTTCTTCCTCTCTCTATACTGCTCCACCAATTTCCTCATCAGATGAATAGCTTCCGTAGTCGATCGCCCCGGCATGAATCCGAACTGGTTCTCGAAAGTAGACACACTCCTCACCTTGACTTCCACCACTCTCTCACAAACTTTCATAGTGTGACTCAGCAGCATTATATCCTTGTAGTTGTTGTAATTTTGGATATCATCCATGTTCTTGTACAACGGAATCATTGTACTCCACCTCCATTCTCCCGGCTTCTTCTTCATCCTAAAAATGACATGGAACAGCCCAGTAAGCCCCTCCGAGCCTGCCCAGCCCGCGTTCTTCAAAAATTCCGTCGGGATTTTGTCTGGCCCCGTCGCTTTGCCTTTGCTCATCTTACGCAACGCCCCCTCAACCTTAATACCCCTATCCCAAAATCACACTGACCCTTGGAGTGCTCCAAATCACCCAGCACAATGCTTTTGTCCCCATCCTCGTCCAATAGTTTACGGAAGTAAATCTGTCATCTCTGTCTAAGAAGTGCCTCTTCCATCATACTCTACCCCACTAAGAGAATTGGGCCATATCTTTTTCCGAACAAGGCCCCAGGTATTTTATTAACAATTATAGTCCTTAGTATATAGACTGTGCTAAGATAAACCAGAGATACAAGACCCCCCCCCCCCCCCCCTCTTCCCCGTCTAAGCGTTGGCTAGGTAAGCGTCCTGTAGTAAGAGTAGTAGTTATGAATACTGTAGACCATCCCCATGGGGGTGGTGAAGGGAGAGCCCCAATTGGTAGAAAAAAACCCACAACCAGCACCAAGGCGTTTCCAATTTTTTTACAACTTACAAGCATCAATAGATATGTTAAAACGGGATTTGACTCAATGAATGCACATGATTTCAACCAGTCCCTCCCCTCAACATAGTATATACCCCAAACAAAAGAACAAGACCAGTGATAAGCAGTCTGTTAACTTGCCTCTTATCCTTTGAAGGGGCCTTGCTTGCAAGTCTTGCTGTTTGAACAGCAGCATCTGCGGATGCAGCTTCTGGAGTAGCTCGCAGGATCTCACATATGAGTTGTTGGCATTCACTCTGTTTACAAATAACATTAGTGAATATATTTGTATCATCCATCATCGATTTGTTACTACACCATACATCTGTAATCTAATAAACTCGGGGGATCTTGGGCATCAGGATGCAAATGATTAACATGGAAGAAGCTGACCTGTAAGACAGTCAATGAAAAGCCAATACTATAGCCTCCAGTGTCACGAGAAGCATCTGAATCAGGGTTCCAACTGATGTCTGTAGGCATGGACTTAGGCGTGTTCAAGTCAACTTGTTGCGAGCACTTTGACTCAAGAAGTTCTCCAACAATGACATGGTTCTCTGGAAATTGTTCCAGTTGCAATCACAAACCGAAAGTAAGAGATTGTGGAGCTGAATGTAGATTACTAGAAGCAAAATCAATAAGGAATGAAGAAGCAAAACTGATGAAGAAATTTTCAAGACTTATCACTTACCAAATGTATGAACAACAGTATCAAGAATTGAATCAAGGAGTTCCTTTGCAGCAGCCTGTGCTGTTCCTGTAGGAGCCATGACAGGTGAAACAGGGCTGACTGCTAGTAGCACTGCGAGATATATCCCATTCTGATGCTTCTGTTTTGATGACTGAAAACTCTCCAACTGCCCTTTTAGATAGTGAAGACCAGTAATGGCTGCTTGGGCAGCCTGGCCAATGCCAGGCCGTGGAGCATTTTCTGCATGAGCTTTGATCTTTGTTGTGATTATCTCATGAATTGTAGGCCGCAACCTTTGGCTGTTGAAATGTCAAAGACTAAATATTCAAATACCACACGAAGAAGATAACCTCTTTACAGAAAGAAAAAATATAAGAGTCAACCAATTCAATCATGAAAAGTAAGCAAGTGAAATCATCATAATTTAGAACAAAGATAAAATCATAGTCTCGAATCATAGTTCTGGTAACTTCCATTAGCATCGTATTCAAGCATTAACAGGAATACATTTATTTGCTAATAGGTGCCAAAAGTGCAAGGCTGCCTTAAGACCGTGAATGTCATCCTTCAGTTGACATGGTTTGCCGTATTGAGAATTGGATCTTAGCCAGTTCGTTTTCAAGTTTTAAAAGAGCTTCTCTGTCTAAACTGACCAGCAAAGAGAGCTTTGCTTCCAATTGGCCCAAAATTATGAATACGAGGACTAACCATATTATGGCTCCTGCTGC
Organism: Nicotiana knightiana; assembly: GCA_005239525.1. NCBI lineage: Eukaryota > Viridiplantae > Streptophyta > Magnoliopsida > Solanales > Solanaceae > Nicotiana > Nicotiana knightiana. The sequence goes on from ML410225.1 coordinate 100,140, forward strand.
TGCAACTTTCCCAAGCATGCAAAGGCACTCCACCATGGTCTGCAAGTACTTCACATGCAACGGGGCTTCAGTTTTCCTGATTGCTTCCTACATTTGAAGTATACCGGAATCATTAGCACTCTTATGACTATATATCAGAAGTTTGATATTGACAAGCATGCAGAAGGCAACTTTGTATCAATCAGTCAACTATGCCACAACCCCAAATTAGTTAGGTTTGGCAACTTTCTTACAACAAATTCATCTGGTGTAGAATCTGAAAGCCATGTCGGAATTTGATGAGAAACCATTTTGACATCCTTCGAAGCACCATCAGTGCCATTAATCCTTAAAGAGGTAGGATAGCCATCTGACACAGTATCTTCACCATCCTCATCATGACCTTCTGCTACAGAGCTGCAAATAAGGCAGAAGAAAGTGACTCAGCAGCTATCATTTGCACCAGAAGAAGAATAGATGGAGACTCTACCAAGAGATTGATAAAGTTAAACTATCACTGCAAGGCGTTTAATGAGGATTCTGTCAAGTTTCACTTAAAGATGAAATCAATGGAAGAGGTAGGTCTAGATTACATGTGGTCATCTGCAGCAATATTTAGGATGATATTACCAACAGAACCACATCACTTAAATATTTTGTCTTACCTGCCATCAATAGAGCTAGTTCTGTGAGATCCATCCCCGGGTCCAAATGAACCAAACTGATTTTCACCTTTTAGCAACCTAGTTCTTCGAGAGAGAGGCTGTGAGTTGTTCATGGACAATGGTACAGCAACAGTGGTCGGTACTTCATCATCCCTTTCACTGATACTGAAGAGAGTTGAGCTGCAAAAGGAAGGACAATGTTAAGCAAATATACAGCAACATCTAAAATTAAAAGCATGTGGCTCCTCTTTAACAGAAAGTTAAGGATAAACAAAGTACAAGAAGAATCGCCTCCAAAACTGCGGTCCATTAATTCCAAGCACAATGAAATTAGTTAACCACCCAGTTATGTCAACAACAGAATATCAAGTCGCACTGCTAGAAGAAGCCTCAGCTTAACTCAATCAAAATGCAATTATCTCCAAGAACAAAAAAGCCAGTAGTACCAATCAAGGAAGCCTTGAACTCTAGAGCTTTCTTTCCTGATGGGGACTAAGAAAAGGAGACGACTATAGCTAAACAGCTGCAGCAGAAAGAACGAAAAGCCAAAAGTCAAGGTGCATAGCGGTCTTTTCAAGAATAAATACTCGAAGTAAGCTCCTGGCTCACCCCTATCTCTAAAGGGGCTTACGAACGAGCGGAGTGCTTACGGCCGTGGCTCGGGGACTGCAGTCAGTTGCTTCCCTTGTAGTCGTCAGCTCGCTTATTTCAGACAGCCCGGACCATCGCTTTTATCGTCAACAGAGAGAGCCGCTCGATAAAGCCCAAGTTAGTCTTCAAGCCAGAAAGTCTGCATTTCCTCTTAGTGTGAGAAAGCCAGGTCGAGATCTAGTTCTATTATCAATCAAAGAGTTAGAAAGCTAGCTTTAAGCAGGCCAGCCTTAGAATGAGTTAGATTTCCTGTGTTAACAAGAAGGAATGGCGGGACGCTAAAGAGAGGGCTATGAGACTAGTGCAATCAGAGCTTTGTCATCTCAAAGAATAAGCGGATCTTAATCTTAAAGTAGTGGATCTCCTGATGGCGGCTAGCTGCTTTCTTCATTTCATCATTTTGTTGTGTTGTTCTGTTCATAGGTCCCAAGCCCTTCTTAGAAAGCCCTCTTCCCTCTCCTTAAGTTAAGAAAAAAAGAATGCTGCTTGATTGAACGAACATTGTAAGAACCTTTCTAACTGACACCCCAGTCAAGTCCTGACTTTTTCGAGGCAGGGCTTCGACCCGTATCTAGCCAACTCCTCGAACTGCTGGGTGCGGCATATTCATGGACTGGCAAAGCGAACTCTCAATTTGATCAGGAGAGCCTAGAGAGCTCTCTATCTTTCCCCAAATTCCGACTAGTTTCAATATTTTAAGTGGATAAAGACAGCGATATGGATATCAAACTTCAGATTCATCGATCAAAAAGAATAATGTCTACAAATGAGAGACTTGGCATGTATACAATCTCAAAAAACCAGAAGGTTTATATAGACTCGGGGGAAAATAATATGTACCTGAATTCACCCTTATTATAAAGATGGGCATGCAGATCCTCCAAAACTTTATAGAAAAGAACTCCTCGTAGCTTTGTCAACTCAGATCTGACATCTTGTAAAGCACCAACCTGTGTGACGCCAGCAATATACAGTAAGTACACTGGGCCATCCTTTCAACATTGAGCAAGGATTGCCAACAAACAATGCTACAAGGGATTAGTGCTAAAAACTTGCTCATCAACTTGAAATTGGTTACGCAGTGTTGACCAAAGGAGATGCAGCATTTGTAATATCAATGCAATTCCTATAGAACAAAAAACTGCCTCTTTTAACAAAAATCAGTCTTAACGTACATCTCAAACTAGGTATCATGAACATAGTAGAGAAATTTGATCCACGTCAGACAAAAAAAAGTGTGTTAAAATTTTGTCCACGGTTTTTTCCGGGCAGCCACAAGGAAAGTGTGAAGGTAGAATTAGCTATGAAGTTTTAATTGGCCCACCGTTTGAAGGCCCTCTCGCTCAAGCATAAGAGCTGATTGAACATGCAACTGCACGGCAGCGTAGAACTGCTTTTCATTAATCAGTTTTTCAATACGAGCAGGAACCTGTGGCAGAAAAGACAAGGTAATGCATCAACAAGAATGAAGACGGACAATGAATGATAAAATAAAGCGCTGAAGGAATCTGAGAATCAGCATAGCATCATCAATACGTGCAGCCTCTTCTTGATTAAAATTGCTTGTACAGGAGTCTCTGGGAGGGTGGCAGCATCATAAACACTTGAAAAGCCAAGAGCATAATATAAATATAAGGCAAGTCCAAGATGAAAAATTCATACCACACTTTGGGAAGAGCAAGTGCTCAGATGAAAAAATTTAGTCATGGACTTGAAAAAATTTATAAAATATTTTCATTATTGAGACTGAGAGCTGCTCCCCACAAGGATGGTTCAACAGTTTATCCTCAACCTGGCACCCTTGACCCTTCTACTCCTAATAGAGAATCCTTTCGGCTTCGTGAGTCCTAATGACAATATAGAATACAGTAAAACTGTAGAACAGAAAGACCACCCCTAAACTGTCCTGTCAAGCTCATATAGACCAATCAGCAATCTCCATAGGGCCTCATCTTTTTACTAATTAACCTGCTAAGCAATACCAAAGCCAGCCTTTCCTTTTATCAGATTAGGAGGAGAATATAATTCTGGTCAAACATCTTCTTACAGGTCAGGTCAATAAAAATTAATATGTAAATTACCTTTCTTTAATGCAGAAGGCGAGAGACCAACAACAATAACAACAACAACAACAAACCCAGTATGTTCCCACCAGGTGGGGTCTGGGGAGGGTAGTTTGTACGCAGACCTTACCCCTACCTAGGTAGAGAGGTTGTTTCAAATAGACCCTCGGCTCAGCAAGGGTAATAAGAAGGGTAATAAGAAAAAGAGGAAAGCAAGAAAGGAAGAAAAAGGGAAGAAAAAAGAAAAAGGGAGAGATAAAGAATAAGTAGTACCAAATAATAGCAACAGAGAATACAATACCTGAGGCGAACAAAACCACATAACGTAATAAAAATCTAAGAATATGAAGGGACATGCGTGCTACTAAGAATCCTCGCCCTCCACACCCTCCTATCAAGAGTCATGTCCTCAGTAAGCTGAATCAGCGCCATGTCGTGTCTAAGCACCTCTCCCAGTACTTCTTAGGCTTACCTCGACCTCTTCTCAAACTCGCCATGGCCAACCTCTCACACCTCCTAACAGGAGCATCAATGCTTCTTCTCTTAACATGTCCGAACCATCTCAGCCTCGACTCCCGAATCTTGTCCTCCACGGAGGCTACTCTTACTCTGTCTCGGATAACTTCATTCTTGATCTTATCTCTCCTGGTACACACACACATCCATCCAACATCCTCATCTCTGCTACTTTCATCTTCTGCACGTGGGAGTTCTTGACTGGCCTACACTCAGCCCCATACAGCATAGCCGGTCGAACCACCACTCTATAAAACTTACCCTTAAGTCCTGGCGGCACATTCTTGTCACATAAAACACCGGAAGCGAGCCTCCACTACATCCAACCCGCTCCGATGCGATGTGCGACATCTTCGTCAATCTCCCCGTTACCTTGGATAATAGACCCAAGATACTTAAAACTCGCTCTCTGGGGATAACTTGAGCATCAAGCTTTACCTCTACGTCTGCTTCATGGGTCCCATCACTGAATTTGCACTCCAAGTATTTTGTTTTGGTTCTACTCAATTTGAAACATTTAGACTCCAAGGTCTGTCTCCGAACCTCCAACCCCGCGTTAACTCCGCTTCGCGTCTCGTCAATCAACACTATATCATCGGAAAATAGCATGCACCAAGGCACCTCCCCTTGGATGTGTCGCGACAGTACATCCATCGCTAAGATAAATAAAAATGGGCTAAGAGATGACCCTGGTGCAACCCCATCACCACAGGGAAATGCTCCGAGTCACCACTCACAGTCCTCACCCGAGTCTAAGCATCGTCATACATATCCTTAATCACCCTAATGTACGCTACCAGAACGCCACTAGCCTCCAAACACATCCACAGGACCTCCCTCGGAACTTTATCGTACGCTTTCTCAAGGTCAATAAACACCATATGCAAGTCCTTCTTCCTCTCCCTGTACTGCTCCACTAATCTCCTTACCAAATGGATCGCTTCTGTAGTCGAACGCCCCGGCATGAATCCAAACTGATTCTCGGAAATAGACACGCACCTCCTCACCCTGGCCTCCACCACCCTCTCCCAAATCTTCATAGTGTGACTCAACAGTTTGATATCCCTATAATTGTTACAATTTTGGATATCACCCTTGTTCCTGTAAAGCGGAACCATCGTACTCCACCTCCATTCTTCGGGCATCTTCTTCGTCTTAAAAATAACATTAAACAACCCAGTGAGCCACTCCAAACCTGCTCGCCCCGCGCTCTTCCAGAATTTCACCGGGATTTCGTGGCCCCGTCGCTCTGCCCCTGCACATCTTACGCATCGCCTCTTCGACCTCCTCTACCGTAATCTGCCTACAGTACCCAAAATCCTGCCGACTCTCGGAGTGCTCCAACTCACCCAGCACAATGCGTCTATCCCCCTCCCCGTTCAACAGCTTATGGAAGTATGTCTGTCATCTTCTCCTAATAAGTGCCTCGTCCATCAATACTTTGCCATCCTCGTCCTTGATGCACTTGACTTGGTCTAAGTCACGGGCCTTCCTCTCCCTCACCTTGGCCAACCGGTACAACTTCTTGTCCTCGCTTTTGCCCCCGAGCTCCTCGTACAAACAAGCAAACGCTGCATTTTTAGTCGTCGTAACTGCTAACTTTGCCTCTTTCTTTGCCTTTCTGTAACAATCTCGATAAGTCCTTTTTTCCTCCTCGTTTGTACTCTCCACTAGCTTCAGATAAGCAGTTTTCTTAGTTTCCGCTTTACCTTGGACCTCTCCATTCCACCACCAGTTCCCTCTATGACCCCAGGAGAGCCCTTCGTGACCTCTAAGACCTCTGTAGCAGCTACCTTATTGCAATTCGCAGTCGTGAACCACATACTAGACGCGTCCCCCCTACTCATCCAAAAAACATAAAATGGGAAGGGAGAAATTTCATTGAAGAATTTGTGTGCCAAACAAAGGATAGATTGTATCACTACTTCCAACTGCAATGAGCTACTTAGCATATAGAATCTCGAGCACTGACCTTTGTGTATTTAATGGTTTTTCCCTTTTCGGAATAATTTTATATGATTGATGTATTTAGATACATACTGTACTGTTTCTCTGGGATTAATTACTTGAACACAGCAATTAAAACACATGACAATTATATTCCACTATGCTTTTACAACCAAACCATTGATCCAGAACTACATGGATACTAGCATGAACAGTTTAACAATATGACCATTTTAATCATGTTAATTACCTACTGAGAGGTTCTTCTATTTTCTTTTTTATCTTTTTTTACAAAAGTGATGTAGAGGTCACCTTGCACGCGACTCGACTATCCCACTGGGTGCTACATCCTTGCACCTATTCAGATACCAGGAAATTTTATCAACAAAAACTTAGTTTGATGGGAGGAAATCATCCAACTTTTTCTGCCTCCACTGGGATTCAAACCCTGGTCTGCCATGGTTTTTATTCCAGCTTCATCGACCTCTGAGCCTCACCCTTGGATGCGCTGAAAAGTCCTATTATAGCTTCATATTTATAGCACAGAGAGCCAGAGTCACGGACCAAACTATTTGGTAGTTTCCTTTATCGACAAATAAAAACTATATTTACTCTTCAGTAGGACCTTGAAAAACTATGTTTTGAATCCTTCAACTGATTCAAAGTAAAATCCAACTTCAGATGTCTATGGTTTTTGGCTTTTTGGTGCAACATCCAAAATGTAAAGGATGAAGAAAGCATGCTAAATTACATCAATTTACTACAGGATTAGGTTCTTTGTACAGATGGGATCCCTTCTTTTTGATTTTGTATAGGGGGACCCAATAACGTGTAATCACAAGCACTGTCTTAGTGCTTGGTTGTTGTCATTTATAAAATCCTTACCAGTTTCAGAAAATATATATAGCTTTCTACTTCTAAGTGGATGCACAGATACAAGGCTAAATTATCTTTCAAACAAAGTAGTTTAAGCATTTTTCTTGGTAAGTAGTAGTTAAAACATTATTTTTTTGGCAACTAAATTTTTTTATTACCAAGTAAACCTTACAGCTCAACACAAGCAAAGAAACAGAGCTGGAACTGGGCAACAATCCCAACTACAGGGAACCACTCTAATCATCCTACCTCTATCACCAGTACATCAAGTAATTTAAACATTTTTTCATTGCTAGTATGCACCTATCCATTCTTAAGATAGACAGAACGTATTGAATTAAACTCGGCATTTAATCAGAGATATAGCAGGGACTGGAGCAAGAATATAGCAACAACAGCACTAATAAAAAAAAATAAAGCATAAAGACAACTGACCTTAGCTATGCCTTCTATTTGATCTAACAAGGAGATAATATGTCGCAATGTAACAGAGCGATACCACAACTGATGCAACTGCTTGTTTCTGGCACCAAGAAGCTTCTTAGCCTCCGCCAAGTCACCTTTTAAAACACCAATACTTTGGGTAGATTCACTGAATAACCGCAAAATCTGAAGGTAAAAGCAGAATAGAATAAGATGAATAACTGTTGATATAAAAGAAAAGGCAAAAGAGAAGCATAAAACTAGACTTCAGCGATTGCTTAACAGTAATTACATACATAAACTCATGTTTCAGGCTGCTGAAAGAAGCCCTCTTCTGAGCTTACTTCAGAAGTAACATCAACTTCACCATATACAAGTCATTTTTCATTTCACGTTGTTACTATAGAGAATAACTTTAATAAGACCTTTAAATATTTGCCCCTTTTACAAAGACCTAACACATAAATTCGATTGATTTCATAAACTGTGAAATCAACAGCGACATTATTAGGTTAGTTTATATTATGAATTCAATCTATTATAAGCTTTTTGGTTATAATTTTTTTGGGACACTCCAGGATTCTGCACTTCTTGTACACACAAGTATCTCTGCTTTCATATATCAATAAATGCTATTTTAAAACGGATAAATTACTATCTAATCATAGAAAACAAGATTTTTGGTTAGTGAGTTCTTATTTTTCTTTCCTTTTTTGGGCCCAAAGTAAGGGCTGATGTCAAACTCATTGGTCCAATTTTTTTCTTCATTAAGATTTTTTTAGATACAAGAGTAACTTCTACTGACAAAAAGGAAAAGATAAAAGAAATTCTATATGCAGGATTCATGCACTAGATAGGAGTCCTATTCAACAACATTAATTCCATTATCTATACATGTCATTGTGATCACCATAAAAATGAGGAAAGTAAAGATGACAGGATCTTATGTATCTGCACTAGTGAGCTTTCTTTCTGTTCATATCTTTTTTAATTCCTCAATGCACATGCAAAGGAGATTACTTCTTTCATATAGCACTAATTTCTTACTATATATTGAGAATATCAATTAATAACTTCTGAACATGGTGGAGACATCAAAGAGCATGATCTACGATCTACTTCATCGTAATTCAGTACTCTGCTAATTAAAATATCTGCAACCACTGTGGACCATAAGTTCAGTATTTACCAACTTGATAGAGGATAATATCGCATCCATGAAAGAAAAAGCAAAAAATCAGAATCTCATTCAGTATGAATATCTTTTTTGGATAATACGCTTACATAAATATTTGCTTCAAACTAGAAATTTGCATATCTAGGAAATTCACTACTTCCTCAAAATGAAATAAATAAACAAGAGACGATGTAACAAGACACCTGAGAATAATTTTGAATAGCTTTATTGAAGCCACCATGGTAGGCATGCACTACTTCATCTACAACCTCCTCAATAATTTCACTCTGCTCCTTTAAGACCTGGACATCACCTTCACGATCTTTCGAGGTCAATATACGAACAACATGAGGCAGTGAATCAAACCGAGCAGCAGCCCAGTTCTCGTCTACCCTAGCAAGTTCCTCCCTTAAGTACTGCAATTACCACGAAGCATATGATCAAACAAATGCTACAGATATAACCCAAGATTTTAATAAGAGATAAAACCCAATTACTATATATTTAACACTACAAGTTACGGAAATAGGAAGACACATGCTACTTATCACAGAGCCTATATCAAAATAAATGCTTCAGAAAAAACGCAAGATTCAAATAACAGATCAAAACACAATTACTATAAATTTCATCAAAAGTTATCAAATAGCAAGATTGTACGACAGATCATATGATCAAAGAAATGGTACAGAAATACCCCAAGATTCAAATAAGAGAAAAGAAAGAACCCATATAAGTTGTCCCTTTTTTATGGCGGTGGTGTCTGAGCCAGCTAGGGCACACATCAATTATTTCTTTTCAGAGCATATGATCAAAGAAATGCTACAGAAATAACCCAAGACTCAAACAAGGAAAAAGAAAAACCCCATATGAGCTTTTTTTATGTTATGATGGCGGTGTCCGACAAGCTTGGGTGCACCTCGATAATTCTATCGGGTATCGCTCGCCAGCATAAGTACCGGGTAACTCTGCCCACCAAGGCTTAAGCCGATGGGAAGAAACTACCCAGTGTTTTATCTTTTCAGAACATATGATCAAAGAAGTACCCCCAATGAACTCTAAGCCTCCAACTTTCATTACAAGTTACCAAAAATAGAAAGATTATAAGCTAATTAAGGAAAGCAAAAAAGTAAAGAGGCAAGGCAGGTCATAAAGAGTAAAAATATCTAGTGAAATTCATCAAATATCCCCAAAAGGCCAAAACCCAGCTGTAAAAAAGGTAATAAATAGGAAAAGTTAAGGAGAAAAAGAAAGAGTTAAACTCACCGATTTGTCCTTAGGAATCGGCAGTAGATCAAACTTTCCCATCTCAATATACTTAACACTACAAAATCACCAAAAATAAATCGCATCAAATAATAAGACAGGCAGACTAAAAATAGCTCAAAATATGAATCTAAATTATCAGTAGTTTTGCTTTTGTAAGAGAAGAGAGAGTACCGAAGAGGGATTTGTAAATTTATTCGGATCTAAGAAACAGTAGGAGACTTAAATTGCATCAATTAAGAGCGACTGAAACGACTATGTTGGGTGGGGTGATGGGTAGGGTGGGTGTGGGGGTGGGGGAAAGAGGAGAGCTCCAGAGCGGAGCAGAGCTGGAGAATTGAAAATGGAGATGGAGATGGAGATTGCGAATGGAGATGGTGATGATGATGTCAGAATTTTAAATTTAATTAATGTAGTCTGTTTATTACTAGTACTAATATTCTATAAAATTAAACGAAGTACTCTTCTGGTATAGACTGGTCTACAAAAAAAGTCTTACCTTCGGTTTTTCTACATTGACCTTCTCAAGTGATTGTGTTAAGGAAAGAAGCTTTGGAAAAATTAAATGTTATAGCCGCTCTAAAAAATGGTAGCCCACGTTATACAATATCATATCATATCATCATATCATATCATATTATATTATATAAAAAATAAAAAGTTCTAAATATCAAAATTGAATTACCAAAAAGTCCATAAAAATTGAAGTACTATTTTACTCATTAATTATATAAACACTACTTCAATAATATTTTTGTACAAAAAGGTGAAGTCACCTTCTAATAAATAATAAATTTGTACTTAATGTAGCATATTTAACTCCTAAGTATTCCATTCATCTTTGGCTACTTTATTGCAAATGTGTATACTATCTCAACCTTTAGAATGTCCATTCAATATTTACTCCTTTGAGCTTCCAACAATTATTATAGATTCATTTCAGCCTTCTCTCCTTCTTTCATTCACTTTATAAAATTGGACAATGAAATCAATTAAGCAATTCTTCTTACTGTGAGACCATTTGTCAATTGGAAAAATGATCATTAACCATTTGTTCTTTTCATTTGGCATACCTGCGAACTATCTATAACACATAATACCAATCTATAATTTACAAATGAGGTAATATTTTTCCTTTTCCTATTAGTTTTACGAGTCTCGCGCAAATTTTACAATTGTTCGTGTATTTATACAATATTTTCATAGTCTTTATCATGAAATGGCTATCTTTTGTTATGAAAAGTCTGGCTACTATATTATCCTTATTGATTTTCGGTGAAAAATAACGGTAAGTTTATTATTTTCCTTTTGATGTATTATTCAAGTGTTAGACTAATTACCAAGCTCAGTAGTAGACTTAACTTCTTTACTTCCTCTTCTATTTACATTTATCATTAAGAAGTTATGGGTTATGTGAAAGGCTACTACGTAAATCAATGTCACGACCCGAATTTTCCACCATCGGGATCGTGATGCGCCTAACGTTGAGCCCGCTAGGCAAGCCAACATAAATATTCAATTTATCTTATTCCTTTATTATTACCAAATAGTATGTGAAAGAAAATACTAACATAGATAGAAGTACAAAATGGAGCATAGTATATAAGCTCAATGTATGCCTTTACGAACTTTCACAAAAACCAATCCCAGAACTTTGGAGTCACAAATTCACGAACTATCTATGAATAGTACACATAACGGTCTGAATGAAATAAGTACATCTGTTTTTGAAGTAACTAGAACATAATACAAGAAAAGAAGTAAGAAAAAACGCCAAGGCCTGCGGACTACCTCGGGGTCTCCACCAGACTGAAGGCAGCAACCTCGATCTATGGTCCGTAGGGTCCTACACCAGGATCTGCACAAAAGTGCAGAGTGTAACATCATTACAACCTACCCCATGTACTGAGTAAGTTGCGAGTCTAACCTCGGCGAAGTAGTGACGAGGCTAGGACACGACAACAAAGTCAACCTGTGCAGTTTAACAGTGTACGGAGAAAAATAATACAACGAGAAATAGAGAGTTAAGCATAAGGGAAAAGGGGAAACATGCTGAGGGGAGGAAATGTCAATTTATGAAAGTAACGAGGTAAGACACAATTTAGATATCAATTGAAGCAACAGAATAGTAATGCGAAAACAAGTGCACGACATCACCATTCGTGCTTTTACTTCACAATATCATGGCACGGTAAATCCTTCGTGCATTATCTCTCATATCATGGCACGGCATCACTCTTCGTGCTTTTACAATCACAATATCGGCACGGCATCACCCTTCGTGCATTATCATTCACTCAAAATCTCACGCACGACATCACCCTTCGTGCTTTTACACTCTTCCTCACCCAAACACATCAAATGATAGCAATCCAACAAGGAACAAATAACAAAGTAAACAGAAATAAACCATACCCTCCCGGCAAGGGAGACAACAGTAGAATTAATACCATCCTGGCAAGGGAGTCAACAACTATATCCAATCTCACTTAGTGCATAACTTCACATAAAAATCTTTGACTGAAACTAATACTCAACATTATTCAATATCAAGGAGTTTCCACCAACATGGATAATAATAAAGTGAAACTTAAGTATTACTTAACGAAAAATCACAGAGACCACAATATTCGACTCACGAGCATGCTTGACACCAACGTATAGGTACTCGTCACCTCACCTATACGTTGAACACGATACTTACACATAGCAAATAGGACACAACACTTATTCCCTCAAGCTAAGATTAAGCCAAACACTTACCTCAAATTCCACGACCAAACTCAAGCCTCGATTACCGCTTTCCCTTTTGAATTTGACTCAAATTCACATGTATCTAGACATAATCAACTCAATAACATCAATAAATGCCAAACAATTCCATCCCAACGCTTAATTATAGGTTTTACATCATTCTTCCCAAAAAATCAAAAATCGACCCTGGGCCCGCTTGGTCAAAACACGAGGTTCGGACCAAAACCCAATCACACATTCACCCAAATATATAATTAGTTTCGAAATCCGATCTCAAAACGAGGTCTAAATTTCAATTATTCAAAAATCCCTAACTCTACCCAAATCCCCAATTTTCTACCTATGATTTGGGAAGAAACTCTCTTGAGAAAATCGCCTTTGGTCTCCTATTTTGGTGAAGAAATGAAAATGAAATCGGGTGAAACATCTAACTTAAACACTGCCCGACCCTCGCACCTGCGGTGCCTGGTCGCACCTGCGTTTTCGCAGGTGCGGAAAAACCACTGCACCTACGGAAATAGGCTAGGCCGCTAAGGGCCGCACATGCGGAGGTGCATCCGCACCTGCGGAACCGCTTCTGCGAAGATTGTGTCACACCTGCGAAATTGGGCTGGCTAGGGCTGGACCGCACCTGCGGTCTCGCACCTGCGGCCCAAGGCTCGCAGGTGCGGGCACACCAGAACCGGTGCACCAGCAGTGGTTCTTCAACTCTAAACACCCCGGAACCTACCTGAAACTCACCCGAGCCCTCGGGGCTCCAAACCAAACATGTATACAGCCTAAAAAAATCCTACGGACTTACTTGTGCGATCAAATCGCTAAATTAACATCTTAAACAACGTATTTAGTACTAAAATCCAAGAAAAATTCCAAAACTTCCAAAGTATCAAATTTCACAACTACAAGTCTGAATCATGTCAAATGACCTCCGTTTCTTACCAAATTTTACAGACACAACTCAAACATCATATTGAACCAGTATCAGGCTCCAGAACCAAAATATGGGCTCGATATCATAAATTCCAAAATATAACCAAATTTCCAAAAACTCTTATATTTTCAGTAAATCAATTTCTTTCAAAAATTCATTTCTCGGGTTTGAGACCTCGGAATTCGATTCCGAGCATACGCCCAAGTCCCATATTTTCCTACGAACCCTTCGGGGCCGTCGAATCACGGGTCCGGGTTCGGGTCTGTTTACCCAAAATGCTGACCGAAGTCAACTTAAATTCAATATTAAGGACAATTAAGCATTTTTATCAGTTTTTCACATAGAAGCTTCTCGGATATATGCCCGAGATGCACACGCAAAACGAGGTGCGATTAAAGGAGGTTTAAGGCCTCGGAACACAATCTTGACTTATAAAACAAGGGATGAACTTTTGGGTCATCACAATCAAATATATTGTAATTAACTTATTTCATAAAGAGAAATCTTAGATTATAGAAATAAATAATCGAAGTAAAGAGGGTGAATGATAGTAGGGTGAACGGTAGTACCTACAATGCACGGTTAACTGTTAAATTATTTCATAAGTCAATTGTTATCATTTGAATCTAAGTTTCAACGATATATAAGTACAAGAATAAAAAACAAGTAGAAGAACATAATTCAAATCCTTATAAACCAGCTATCATTTGGTAGGATTTAGGGCACTGTAATTCTTACATATCGAAATTAGTTTCAGTGGGAAAAAGAAAAAATAAGTATTTGAATACATTTGACTTCCAAAAGCTATATCCATTTTATAGAACTTTTAACAAATTATTTAGATATTTTTGGACATTTTAAAGTTTGTAACAATTGATTCAAAAACTAGTGTATAATATATATATATATACACTCCTTCTGTTTCAATTTATGTGAACTTATTTCTTTTTCGATCTGTGCCAAAAAGAATGACACATTTCCTTATATGGAAACAATTTAACTTTATGCAATGATTTATAGACACACAAAATATATGTGCCTCATTTTACACCACAAGTTCAAAAGTCTTCTCCCTTTTCTTAAACTCCATACCAGCCAAATAAGTTCACATAAATTGAAACGGAGATTGGTTCACACACATATATATATATACACACACACACACACACACATCAACAAGCCAAATTTGTAACTTGGGATAGTTGACGAAGTGGCCTCTTTTCAAACTTGAATTGGCGAAGTGACCTTGAGGTTTTAATTATTGTAAGATTGACCTTCATGCTTAATTAATAGTTAAGTGATATTATAAAGTGAAGGGGGTCTTTATCCCTAAAGTTTTAGTTATTACACTTTGTCCCCAACCTATATAAATGTAATATTACCAGATTTTTTAAATAAATAAAAAGGAAATCACATCCCTTCCCGCCTCATCTGCCGCCCCAATCCCCATTTTCTAAGGTTGATTCCTCCATTGCAGCTTGTTTTTCTTGCATTCAACACACAAAGGTCGTATCCCTTCTTCCCAATTCCTCTAAAAGCTTCATTCATTTGATTTATCATTTACTTTGAAGAAATCAACAAATTGGGGGATTTTCGGATCTGTCGAATTTGGGGAAGAAATTGGTGGTACATTGGATTGATTATTTCAGGTGGTATAACTTGCACCTCCTTCATATGGTAAGTGTTTTCATCTCATCATCTTCGTCATTGTTAATTTGGTTTTTTTGCAAATATTTTCTGCACAGTACTCGACCACTAGTGTATAATAGACCATTGTTAGAGACCACTGATTCACAATAGATTGATGGGAGGTTATATATTAGTATACGGTCTATATTCTGGTGAATGGGTTGAGGGGACAACTAGTTGGAATTGGAAAGTCTTATACAAAGGTTAGAGTACCTATCCATATACCTAGCAATTATACATTTGACGAATTTGTTAATGTCATCATTAAACGTGGAAAACTAACATGTTCCCCGATAAATTTGAATATTACATATATGCTTAGCTCTGCACCGAAGAGGGACAAGATTCTTCCTTCCTTCATTAAGAATGACAATGATTTGCAATCGTACCTCCTTGATGTTACAATTGATGGTATGAGGCCTTGTTTGAAGATATTTATGGCTAAAAATGAGTCTGAAGAAGAGGCTGGAGTTTCTCTTGAAAGGTTACATCAAGGATCAAATGTCGCAGCTGCACCACCGCCACCAATACAGCTACCAGTTTTAGAAGTAGCGGAGGAAAGAATGATGAAAGAGAGCTTTAGTGGATTTAGTGATGACTTGCATGATTTTGGTGACAATAAAATGAACTTGTATGGTACGAAAGATGCAGATGGAGAGGAAGAGCTCCCATATATTGTCCGTCGGGCAGTTGGAGATGACGGCTTGGTGGACTCATTAGCTACACAACATATCCACCCTGATAGTACAATTTTTTCCTTGGGAAATGTTTTGACAACAAATTGGATCTAATGAAACAGTTGAGATTGCTTATGTGAAAATGCATTTTATGTTTCGTATATGAAGGAGTAGTAGTAAATTAATTTCAATGGCATGCCGAGATGTGAGTTGCCCGTGAAAGTTATGCGCTTTAAAGTATGAGAGTTCTGATAGGTTTAATATTATCAAGTACCATGGCGAGCACACATGCAGGGTACAACACATATGAAGTCGTCATCCTAACGCGTTGTCAAAAACTTTGGGTGCATATTACCAGGAATGATATGTTAATAGCAAAGGCCCATCTCAGATCTGAAAGCTGATATTTTTGCAGATTTTTGTCAAAATCTTACTTATTGGAGGAGCTGGAAGATAGGTGAAATAACTAAGGTTTTGATCAAGGGTATGCTTTGTTGGAAGCTTATCGCCATGTTATGCTATCTTATAATGAAGTAAGTATTACTGATTTGAAGGATGATGATAAATAGCATTTTTTATATATTTTTTCTTATATGTTGGAGCTTTCATTAAGAGATTCGTGCATATGTTGCTGTTGATGGGACATTTTTGAGTGGAAGATATGGAGGATGTTTGTTGTATGTTGTGGCACAAGATATAGAGAATCATATTTTTCCAGTTGCGTTCTGTGTAGTCGATAAAGAGTGTGGTGATTCTTGGACCTACTTTTTTGAACAGTTGCGGCACATTATTAACGATAGTGATGAATTGTGCATTATCTCTGGTCGGCATCTGTCTACTGGGAATGGCTTCAAAAAGGTTTTTATTGCCTCTTATCATGGTTTTTGCACACGTCACATTACTGAAAATATGTGCATGAGGTTTCATTGTGGAATTTTTATTAAGCACTTCTTTACTGCCGCATAATCATACAGTACTGAGAAACTCTTTGACCATTTACAGAAATTGCTGATAAAAGCAGGGAAGTAGCTAACTGCCTCGCGAATGAAATTGGGTTCCAAAAGTGGAGCAGGGCCTTATTTTCAGGAAACAATACGGGGTGTTGACAACAAATATTGTAGAATTGCTTAACGCAATGCTTAAGGATCAAAGATACTTCCCGGTCATTGGACTATTCAATCATATTATTCAAGAGTTTGCAAAAAAATTCAAGGAGTGGCGTAATGAAATGAAAATATTTTGTCTCTCTTTGTTCCTTTTGATGAACATAAGATTAAGATTAATATGGTTGTTAGTGATGCGCTCGGGGTGAATCAATTAGAGAATAACCAGTTTAGCGTCGTCGGGCACGGTAGGGATGCAGTAGTTGATCTGGATTTGAACACATATTCTTGTTGTCAATTTGATTTGGAAAAAATACCCTACCCACATGCAATGGCAGTTCTGAGATTGAGCTTAGGAGATGGATATGGTTCCTCTATTTACGATCACTCATATCCATTTTATAAGGTTTTAATATATCTGGTTGCATAGTAACCATTCACATAATCCCTACATAAGAGAAATGGGTGGTGCCTGACGAGATTCAATCCATAAAATTACTTCCACCTGATGTCGAGCCTTCAAAGGGTAGAAGGAAGTTTAAGAGATGGCCAAGTATTTTAGAACTTAGTTCTTCTGGAAGCAAGAAAAAAGGCAAAAATAAATGTTCCATTTGCAAAGAACTTGGCCACAAGAAAACGACTCGTAAAGTATTGTTGCGTCATTCTTGATCTTTTAGTTGGTGGTGTTGTAATAAAGATAATTAACTTTTTTAATATTCTAGACTTGTTTTTTCTACTATCAACTGTTGCATTGTACATCATAGACTATTATTTTATGGTCAACCACCAGCATTGTCTATTGCAGACCTATGATCTAGAGTCAACTTTTCCTTATTTTAAGAAGGAGTCATGTGACCAAGTTGTCTTGTAGACTACCGTTTTATGGTTAACCACACACATTGTCTATTGTAGACCTATGATCTATAATCAACCCCCTTATCTTAAGAAGGAATCATGTGACCTTTTGTCGTAGACTACTATTTTAGAATCAATCATATATAATCAACAAATGTTATATTGTCAACCCCCATCAATATATTCAATTTAACCAAGACTTGTTGTGATGGTTTAGATAGTGTCTTGACAACAACTGGTTTAGGTAGTTAATTTAATGTCTAATGTTAATAAGCGTAGGTAGCCAATATGAAAAGCACTTGTCTAATTAATTGAAATACATCGAATATGCCGATTCAAAGCATCAATTTGTTTATCAAAACTCTCAATAATCATGTAATTTACGAGAAGTTATATAGGAAGGCACCATGTAGTGTCAAATTCTGCCTATAAATACACTAGATCTGATGGAAGTATTTATTTATCATTCTTCCAAATAGACCAATCACTTAACAGAGAAATACCTCCGAGGCCGAGGCCAAGCATGGACGCCATTTTCATCAAGGAATCATTGGATAGGCTCATCCGAGAGATCCAAAAATACAGGGTGAGCCAAGAGAGGAACATTCGTCGTATCACACACATATTGGATATTTTTCTTCGTAAGGCTGGTGCAAATATTCACCACTATGTTAGCCCAGAAAATTTCCCTCCCCGTGATCCTTCTCCCCATGTAGTTTTTTTTTCTTTAGTTAATGAAAAAAATTGTATGATGGTGTAAGGGGAGTTATTAATAAAGATAATTAACTTAAGTTTTTTTATATTTAATTATCTGCCATATTTTTTATTTTTATGCTTTGGTTATTTTTTCATTTGACAACACTTAAGTGCAAAAATGCCCAAAACAAAATAAAGTTCTAATAGAAACATACAACTCGGGGGATAAAAATTCCAGCCTTCCAATTATTTGAATTTTCGCCATTGAATTGAAAATTTCACAAGAGTTGTTGAATGAAATCTACAATATATAGTCTACCCCACTAGTGGTCTATAAATCCATTGTAAATGTAAACCAATAGAACTTCATAATAAAGAATTAAGAACGGTATATCAGTCATAAATTAGAAAGGCAAAGGGGTAGTTCCTCGATTATTAGTTGTTCGTTAGTGTAAAATATTAATTTAGTTAACTTAAATTAAAAAAATGACAATTATTTGTGAATAACTTAAAGTTGTAAACATCTAATTCAGCAAATTGCAAACTTTGAATTGGATAAAATGAATTACTGTAATGTATTAATTATAACGGAATCAACCTAAGCTTATAATTAGTGATAACAATTTTCATTATATAGTCAATGAATATTATTACAACATACTATTAAGGCAATGTATGCAATTTTGTCACGATCCGATTTACCCTCCGAAAGGCATCGTGACAGCACCTAGTCTCTACGACTAGATAAGCTTAATTGCGGAAAAGATATTAAATAGAAGCAATAAAATAAAGACGGGATAAAGTAAATATACTAATGAAACATCGCCACTTGGCGCGTACAAAATACAACTTCTCAAAAACCCGGAATATCACTTTAGTCACAAGCTCTGTCTCAAAATAGCTCTATACAACATAAGGGAATTTACATGAAAAATCTATCTAAGTCTGGAGTGGAAGGTGACTCGAAGGACTCTGCGAACGTGGCAGAATTACCTTTCGGTCTCCTCGAAGCAGCCGCTCGGACCCCTAGCCACGAAACTGAATGCTGGTATCTGGATCTGCACACAAAAAACATATGCAGGAAAGGGTATGAGTACACCACAATTGGTACTCAGTAAGTGCCAAGCCTAACCCCGGTCAAGTAGTGACGAGGTCAGGTTAAGGCTCTACTGGATTTTCATAAGTAAAACAATGTAAAATAGTACAGAGGAATATAAATTCTAAGGTAAGTAGTAGAAACACATAAATCTGAGAAGTAAAACAGCGACAGGGAGCCCTTGGCTCAGTACAAATATCACACGGTGGAATCTTCCGGGATACGTCCCGTAGTTCCAAATGTAAAGATGCAGTACAGGGGGAAAGCTCTCGGAATACGTTCGTAATCGCAATTTAAATATGCATTACAGGGGAAAAACTCCCGAAATACGTCCGTAGCCCCAATTTAAATATACAGTACAGGGGGAAAGCTCCCGGAATACGTCCGTAGTCCTAATTTAAATATGCAGTATATGGGGAAATCTCCTGGAATACGTCTGTAGTCCCAATTTAAATATGCAATGCGAATGAATGTCGGATACGGTGTATTTAAACAGCTCAGGAAAAGAATCACAGACAAGAACAAGATCAAGACTAACTAACACGATGCACATTGTATCAAATAGGGAATTTAGATAAAACAGGCAGGCATGCTTCTTTCTAATCTAAACTACGCAAGTGGCACATTAAACAGTGAAAAAGGAGTAAAATAATTTATGGTATGGATAAGAAAAATGGAATTAAGCAACAATGGCCCGTGTACGTACTCGTCACCTCACGTACACGGCGCCCATATAACAAATAGTATCAAAACAACCTAAGGGGAAGTCTCCAACACAAGGTTAGGCAAGCCACTTACCTCGATTGCGCTACTCAACTCAAAACCACGCTCTTGCCACGAGTATCCGACTCCAAATGGCCCAAATCTATTCAATTCAATTGCATAATGTAAATATCACCTTAAGATATCAATATAACTAATTAGTTCGAATCTAATACGCAAAGTTTGAAAAATTGCCCAAAAAGGCCCCCGGGACCCCGTCTCGAAATCGGGTAAAAGTTACAAATTTCGGACACCCATTCTCTCACGAGTCTAACCATAAAAGAATTACTCTAATCGGATATCAAAATCTCGATCAAAATTCGCAAGCTTGGCCTAAGAACTTTATCCAAAATTTCCCCTATTTTCCACCATAAGTTCAAAATTAAAGGGTATTCAAGTGTATAATCGTGGAAATTAGTCTAAACCGAGTAGGAATCACTTACCCAAATTTTCCAGGTGAAAATCTCTTCAAAAATCGCACTTTCCCGAGTTGTAAATCATTTTAGAAATTATGAACTTCAAACCCTCGGATTTTGTATAAACAACACAGGTGTTCTGCACCTGCGACTCTTGGACCGCTAATGCAGTCCCGCACCTGCGGAAAATCCATCGCAGGTGCGAAAACTCACTAACAGGACTGGGGCCGCAACTGCGGTCACTGGGCCGCATCTGCGGCTCCGCACCTGCGGAACCCAGACTGCACCTGCGAACACTGGCTGTCCTTGGCCAAGACCGCACCTGCGGAGCCCCTGCCCGCACCTGCGTGTCTACACCTGCGGCTCCCCTTCCATAGGTGCGAAACACCAGCACCAACAATGCTTCAGCTGGTTTCCTAAGTCCCAATTCACCTTGTTGAGCATCCGAAACATCCCCGAGGCCCCCGGGACCTCAACCAAACTTACCAATCAGTCCTAATACCTTATCCAAACTTAGTAGAGCCTTAAAAACACATCATATAACATCAATATCACCAATTTTGCATGGACTCAAGCCTAAGAACTTATGAAATTTCCAAAATCTACAACCGATGCCGAAACACATCAAAACTAGTCCGAATGACCTCAAATTTTACACACAGGTCATAAATGACACTACAAACCTACAGCACTCTCGGAATTCCATTCCGAGCCCGATATCAAAATTTCACCTATCGGTCGAAATCGCCGAAATTCTAACTTTCGCCAATTCAAGCCTAAATCTACTATAGACCTCGAGAACACATTACGAACACGCTCCTAACTCCAAAATCACCCAACGGAGCTAACGGAGTCGACGGAATTCCATTCCAGATACGTCTTCACATAGTTCCAACTACAGTCCGATTTATAAAGCTTAAACTTGTATATATAGGGACTATGTGTCCAAACACTCTCCGAATTTCGCAACTAATCATTCCGCCAAGTCCCATAAGCAGATATAAAAGTGGAGAAAGCAGTTATTAGGGGATCGAGGCGCTAACTCTCAGAACGACCAATCGGGTCATCACATTCTCCTTTCTTAAGAAAACCGTTCGTCCTCGAACGAGTATAGAGACTTACCTAAAGCTGAGAAAAGATGAGGGTACTGACTGCGCATATCCTGCTCAGTCTCCCAAGTCGCCTCTTCGATCGGATGACCCCTCCACTGAACCTTTACTGATGCAATATCCTTTGACCTGAGCTTTCTGACCTGTCTATCCAATATAGCTACTGGCTCCTGAACATATGATAAATCCTTGTCCAACTGGACTAAACTGAAATCCAAAACATGAGTCGGGTCACCGTGATACTTTCGGAGCATGGAGACGTGGAATACCGGATGAACTCCTGCTAGGTTGGGAGGAAAGGATAGTTCATAAGCAACCTCCCCAACACATCGCAACACCTCAAAAGGGCCAATAAATCTCGGAATCAGCTTACCCTTCTTCCCGAACCTCATGACACCCTTCATAGGCGATACCCGAAGCAAAAGCCGATCACCAGCCATAAATGCCAAATGAAGAACCTTCCAGTCCGCATAACTCTTCTGCCTGGACTGAGCTATGCGAAGTCTCTCCTGAATCACCTTCACCTTGTCCAGGTCATCCTAGACCAAATCTGTACCCAATAATCGGGCCTCGCCCGGCTCAAACCATCCCACTGAGGACCAACACCGTCTACCATACAAAGCCTCATACAGAGCCATCTGAATGATGGAATGGTAGCTGTTATTATAAGCAAACTCTACAAGTGGCAAGTATCGGTCCCATGACCCTCCAAAATCCATCACACATGCACGGAGCATATCCTCAAGAATCTGAATCGTGCACTCGGACATCCCGTCCGTCTGAGGGTGAAAGGTTGTACTCAACTCTACCCTGGTGCCTAGCTCGTGCTGAAAGGCTCTCCAGAACCGTGAAGTGAACTGTGTACCTCTGTCTGAAATGATAGATAATGGAATACCATGGAGGCGAATAATCTCCCTGATATAAATCTCCGCCAACCTCTCGGAGTAGTATGTAGTCAACATCGGAATGAAATGGGCTGACTTGGTCAGCGATCCACAATCACCCAAATAGTATCGGACTTTTTCAAAGTCCGAGGAAGTCCAAGCACAAAGTCCATGGTGATCCGCTCCCACTTCCACTTTGGAAGCTCAATCTGCTGAAGTAACCCTCCTGGCCTCTGATGCTCATATTTGACTTGTTGACAGTTGAGACACTTTGCCACAAACTCCACTATATACTTTTTCATCCTTCTCCACCAATAGTGATGTCTCAGATCTTAGTACATCTTCGTGGTACCTAGATGAATGGAATACCGTGAGCTATGGGCCTCCTCAAGAATCAACTCCCGAAGCCCATCCACATTGGGCACACAGATCTGACCCTGCATCCTCGTCACACCGTCATCTCCTATAGTCACATCCCTGGCGTCACCTCGCCGAACCCTGTCTTGAAGAACCAGAATGTGGGGATCATCATATTGGCATTCTCGAATGCGGTCATAAAGAGAAGACCGAGCCACCACACAAGCTAAAACCCGGAAAGGCTCTGAAAGATTCAACCTCACGAACTGACTGGCTAAGGACTGAACATCTAAGGCTAAGGGCCTCTCAACTGCTGGAAGATATGCCAAACTCCCCCAACTCTCCGCCGGGCGACTCAAGGCGTCGGCCACCACATTGTCCTTCCCCGGGTGGTATAATATAATGATGTCATAATCCTTTAGTAACTCCAACCATCTCCGCTGGCGCAAATTGAGGTCATTCTGCCTAAACAAGTGCTGCAAACTCCGTTGATCCGTAAAAATCTCACATGCAACACCGTACAAATAATGACGCCAGATCTTCAGGGCCTGAACAATAGTTGCTAACTCGAGGTCATGAACCGGATAATTCTTCTCATGCACCTTTAACTGTCTGGACGCGTAGGAAATCACCCTACCGTCCTGCATCAATACTTCTCCAAGGCCAATCCTCGAGGCATCACAGTAGACAATGTAGGACCTCAAACCTGTAGGCAACACTAATACTGGGGCCGAAGTCAAAGTTGTCTTGAGCTTCTGAAAGCTCTCCTCACACTCCTCGGTCCACCTGAACGGGGCACCCTTCTGGGTCGGTCTGGTCATAGGTGCTGCAATAGATGAAAACCCCTCTACAAAGCGACGGTAGTACCCTACCAAACCAAGGAAAATACGGATCTCCGTAGCTGATGACGGTCTAGGCCAACTCTGCACCGCCTCCACCTTCTTCGGATCTATTTTGATTCCATCCCAAGACACTATGTGGCCCAAGAATGCCACTGAATCAAGCCATAACTCACATTTAGAGAATTTTGCATACAATCTGTTCTCCCTCAAAGTCTGAAGCACAATCCTCAAGTGTTGCTCATGATCTTCCCGTGATTGGGAATACACCAGAATGTCGTTAATAAACACAATAACGAAGGAATCAAGATCACTGTGCATCAAATGCATAAAAGCTACTGGGGCATTGGTCAGCCCAAATGACATAACAAGAAACTCATAGTGGCAATATGTGGTCCTAAAGGCAGTCTTCGGGATATCCGGCTCCCGAATCTTCAACTGATGATAGCCAGAACGCAAGTCAATCTTGGAGAATACTTTGGAACCCTATATCTGGTCGAATATATCATCAATGAGAGGCAAAGGATACCTGTTCTTCACGGTGACCTTGTTCAACTGCCGATAATCAATACACATACGCATAGAACCATCCTTTTTCTTCACAAATAATACTGGAGCACCCCAAGGTGATATACTGGGTCTGATGAAACCCTTATCAAGCAACTCATGTAACTTCTCCTTCAACTCAGGAGGAGACATACGGTAAGGAGGGATAGAAATGGGTTGAGTGCCCAGCAACAAATCAATGCTGAAATTAATATCTCTGTCGGGCAGCATACCCGGAAGATCAACTGGGAATACATAAGGAAAGTCCCTCACTACTGGGACTGACTCAACCGGAGGGGTATCAACACTGACATCTCTCACATAGGCCAATACGCATCACACCCCTTCTCAACCATCCGCTGAGCCTTAAGAAATGAAATGACCCTGTGGGGAGTATACTCTAATGTACCTCTCCACTCTAATCTTAGCAAGCCTGGCATAGCCAATGTCACGGTCTTAGCGTGACAATCAAGAATAGCATAATAGGTCAACAACCAGTCCATGCCCATGATAACATCGAAATCTATCATGCTGAGTAATAATAAATCAGCCATGGTCTCAAAACCACTATGAGAAATCAAACACGACTGATATACGTGGTCCACAACTAGAGAGTCTCCTACAGGAGTAGATACATAAATAAGGGAACTCAAATAATCCCGAGATATACCCAGATGTGGAGCAAAATAAGAGGATACATATGAATACGTAGAGCCTGGATCAAATAATACTAATGCATCCCTATGGCAGACATAGACAATACATGTGATGACTGAGTCTGAAGCAACAGCCTCGGAACGGGCTGGAAGGGCATAGTATCTAGCCTGGCCTCCCTCTCTAGGGTGACCTCTACCTCCCCGACTCCCACCTCAAGCTGACTGAGGAGGTGGAGTGGCAGCTGGGGCTTGACGAATAGCCGGAGGACCCGACGGAGCACGTGGAGGCTGATAAGACTGTGGAGGTGCACCCTTCCTGGCCCCGGGGCAATCTTTAATCACGTGATGAGTGTCACCACACTCAAAACAACCCCTCGGAGGACACTGCGGCTGGGACTAAATAGGAGCTGGCCTGCTGGGCTGGCTGTAAATAACACCTCGAACTGGATTCACACTGGATACTGGTGGTGCATAATAGAACTCCTGAGGTCTAGGAGGAGCTGGAATACCGCTGGCTGCTGGAAGGGCTGAATGAACAGGGCGACCCACAAAGCCCCTAACGTAACGTGTTGTTGGTGCACGAGCTCTTAACAAATGGCCAGTCTCTCTACCTCTTGGCCTCTCTCTCCTCTCTGTCCCGGGTGAACATGCCCTCTACCCTCCTGGCAATACTCACTGCCTGCTGGTAAGTGATATCCATCTCCAACTCTTTGGCCATACTGGTCCGGATACTAGGATGAAGTCCCTCAATGAAGCGGCGAACCCGCTCTCTGACTGTGGCAACCAAGGCTGCATGCCAAGGTAACTCACTGAAATGGACTGCATACTCCGACACAGTCATAGTACCCTGGCGCAACTGCTCGAACTCCACGTGCCAAGTATCCCTGAGGCTCTGAGGGACATACTCTCGCAAAAACATCTCTGAAAACTGAGTCCAAGTGAGTGAGGCTGTCTCATCTGGACTACTCAGCTCATAGGCCTGCCACCACTGATATGCTGCTCCCCTCAGCTGGAAAGCGGTGAAAGAAACCCCACTGGTCTCCACAATGTCCATAGTGCGGAGAATACGATGACACTCCTCAAGAAATCCCAGAGCGTCATCTGAAGCTAGTCCGCTGAAAGTAGGTGGGTGGTATTTCTTGTACCTCTCAAGTTTGAGCTGCTCTGCTTCAGAAGAAGCTACCCTGGTCCCATGTTGTACCGGAGCCACTGGGGGCATAGGAATATACTCCGGGGCCTGATCAACCTGGCCCCTCTGCTCGTGTGTGCGGGCTGCGGAGTCTGTGCTCCTCCTCCGGCCTGAGATGTAGCGGGAGCTATCAGAAGTAGTCCAGCCTGAGCTAGAGTGCTGAACATTCTCATGAACTGAGCTAAAGTCTCTTGTAATGCTGGAGCAGCAATAGGGACCTCCTGTGCCGGCTCTCCATTTGGAGCTCCTGTGGGCTCCTCTATCGCTGCTCTCGTCGGTGCTTGGGCTGCACCGCGTGGTCGTCCTCTACCCCGACCCCGGCCTCTGGCGGCTCTGGCAGGGGGCTCGAGTGCCTGGTCGTCGGTCCTCCCAGTACGGGTCCTCACCATCTGTGGGAAAGAATAGAATAGAATTTTTTATGTCAATAAGTTGCACGACAAGGAAATCAAGAAATATAATTGTTCTTAACAGCTACATAGCCTCCCGAAGATATATACAGACGTCTCCTCATCGATCCGCGAGACTCTAATAAACCAACTTGTGACTCCTATGAACCTAGACGCTTTGATACCAACTTGTCACGACCCGATTTAGCCTCCGAAAGGCATTGTGACGATACCTAGTCTCTACGACTAGGTACGCCTAATTGTGGAAAATATATTAAATAGAAGCAATAAAATAAAGACGGAATAAAGTAAATCTACTAATGAAACATCGCCACTTGGCGCGTACAAAATACAACTTCCGAAAAACCCGGAATTTACATAAAAAACTCGGAATGTAGTCACAAGCTCTCTCTCAAAGTAGCTCTATACAATGTAAGGGAATTTACATGAAAAATCTATCTAAGTATGGAGTGGAAGGTAACTCGAAGGACTCTGCGAACGCAGCAGAATTACCTTTCGGTCTCCTCGAAGTAGCCGCTAGGACCCCTAGCCACGAAACTGAATGCTGGTACCTGGATCTGCACACGAAAAATATGTGTAGGAAAGGGCATGAGTACACCACAATTGGTACCCAGTAAGTGCCAAGCCTAACCCCAGTCAAGTAGTGGCGAGGTCAGGTTAAGGTTCTACTAGATTTTCATAAGTAAAATAGTGTAAAATAGTATAGAGGAATATAAATTATAAGGTAAGCAGTAGAAACACATAAATCTGAGAAGTAAAACAGCGACAGGGAGCCCTTGGCTCAGTACAAATATCACACGGTGGGATCTTCCGGGATACGTCCCGTAGTTCCAAATGTAAAGATGCAGTACAGGGGGAAAGCTCCCGGAATACGTCCGTAGTCCCAATTTAAATATGCATTACAGGGGAAAGCTCTCGGAATCCGTCCGTAGTCCCAATTTAAATATACAGTACAGGGGAAAGCTCCCGGAATACGTCCGTAGTCCCAATTTAAATATGCAATACAGGGGGAAAGCTCCCGGAATACGTCTGTAGTCCCTATTTAAATATGCAATGCGAATGAATGTCGGATACAGTGTATTTAAACAACTCAGGAAAAGAATCACAGACAATTACAAGATCAATACTAATTAACACGGTGCACATTGTATCAAATAGGGAATTTAGGTAAAACAGGTAGGCATGCTTCTTTCTAATCTAAGCTACAAAAGTAGCACATTAAACAGTGAAAAAGGAGTAAAATGATTTATGGCATAGATAAGAAAAATGAAATTAATCAACAATAGCCTGTGAATGTACTCGTCACCTCACGTACACGGCGCCCATATAACAAATAGTATCAAAACAACCTAAGGGGAAGTCCCAAAATAGAGTTAGGCAAGCCACTTACCTCGACTGCGCTACTCAACTCAAAACCACGCTCTTGCCACGAGTACCCGACTCCGAATGACCCAAATCTATTCAATTCAATTGCATAATGTAAATATCACTTTTAAGGAATCAATATAATTAATTATTTCGAAGATAATAAGCGAAGTTTGAAAAGTTGCCCAAAAAGTCCCCCGGGCCCGTGTCTCGAAATCGGGTAAAAGTTACAAACTCCAAACACCCATTCACTCACGAGTCTAACCATACAAGAATTACTCTAATCAGATATCAAAATCTCGATCAAAACTCGCAAGCTTGGCATACGAACTTTATCCAAATTTTCCCCAATTTTCCACCATAAATTCGAAATTAAAGGGTAGATTTAAGTGTATAATCATGAAAATTAGTCTAAACCGAGTAGGAATCACTTACCCAAATTTCCCAAGTGAAAATCTCTTAAAAAATTTCACTTTCCCGAGCTCTAAATTGTTTTAAAAATTATGAACTTCAAACCCTCGGATTTTTTATAAACAACCCAGGTATTCCGCACCTGCGACTTTTGGACTGCACCTGCGGAAAATCCATCGCAGGTGCGAAAACTCACTAACAGGACTGGGGTCGCATCTGCGGCTCCGCACCTGCGGAACCCAGACCGCACCTGTGAACACTGGTTGTTCTTGGCCAAGACCGCACTTGCGGAGCCCCTGCCTGCACCTACGTGCCCGCACCTGCGGCTCCCCTTCCACAGGTGCGATATACCAGCACCAGCAATTCTTCAGCTGGTTTCCTAAGTTCCAATTCACCCCGTTGAGCATTCGAAACATCCTCGAGGCCCCCGGGACTTCAACCAAACTTACCAACCAGTCCTAATACCTTATCCAAACTTAGTCGAGCCTTCAAGACACGTCACATAACATCAAAATCACCAATTTTGCATGGATTCAAGTCTAAGAACTTATGAAATTTCCAAAACCTACAACCGATGCCGAAATACATCAAAACTAGTCTGAATGACCTTAAATTTTACACACAGGTCATAAATGACACTACAGACCTACAGCCACTCTCGGAATTCCATTCCGAGCCCGATATCAAAATTTCACCTATCGGCCGAAATCGCCAAAATTCTAACTTTCGCTAATTCAAGCCTAAATCTACTACAGATCTCGAGAATACATTCCGAACACACTCCTAACCCCTAAATCACCCCAACGTAGCTAACAGAGTCGACGAAATTCCATTCTGGATCCGTTTTCACATATTTCCAACTACGGTTCGATTTCTAAAGCTTAAACTTACATGTAGGGGCTATGTGTCCAAAAACTCTCCGGATTTCGCAACTAATCATTCCGACAAGTCCCATAAGCAGATATAAAAGTGTGGAAAGCAGTTATTAGGGGATCGGGGTACTAACTCTCAGAACAACCGACCAGGTCGTCAAAAATTTGAAGACTAATTACCTATTATAATCGATCATAACATTGCTTAATATCAACACATGTTGATATTACGACCCAATAATATACAATATTCATACTTAGAGGCCTTACTTGTTGACAACACTTCACTAGACAAAACTCTTATATTTAGAGGTTTTGCTTCTTGAGTTGTTACATGTTCTAGAATGACCAACTCTTAATGGTATGAAATACACCGCCATGTATAATAACTTTAAATGTTACATTATGTTTAAGATGTTTAAATGCTATAAAATCAAAAAAATTAAGGTCGAACATGGTGTAATCTTTATTTTAGGGAATTCTCGATCATTAGTTTACCCTCGACCGCAATAAGAGTTGAGGATGAAACCAAGTTAACACTCACCCATTAAAAAAGTCTATTGATTTATGCTGAATTTAGAGGGTTGGGGGTAAGGTTTATAAACTATTAAAGAAGTTTATCGGTGACTAATGGTTGATGGAAGATAACTCGTGTTGTTTAGTAAATTAAAATATGTCCACGTGGCCTATCCCAAATCATATATTTTTTTACCCGCTGAAATTATCCATTTGAGCCATTTATAATTATTCATTCGACCGGCCATGTGATCAAAATAAAATTGATCACATTTCAACCATATCTTTTTGACCCGCTCAAATTAACCCATTCGACCCATTTTAAATTACCATTTCACTTGGCATCTCAAAACAAAAAAGATCACATTTCAACCCTAATTTTTTATTCCGAAAATATTACTCAAACAATTGAAGAAAAAAGGGTCAAGGGTCGAGTGCATCATTTGGGTCGAGAAAGAATTGTCACTGCAGCGTGGCTGCCAGTCAATTTACAGATACAACTCCGGTGAATGCTGGTCAACGTTTCTCAAAATTTTCCAAACTAAGATAAGTTGAATTCCACAAATTCACCTCTTTTTAATTTTAGGGATTTAATTTTACAAATAAATTATTTTTTCCATTTGATTCGATAGAGTAAAAGATGTCAACTTTGGGAATGGGACGATGATCTGCTAGATCCAAGGATCGTTGACCTTATCTGTAGTTTGAAGTGTGAAAAGAATGCTCTTATGCATGAAAAGATTGTTCTGCAGATGAAGGTGGCTGAACTTGAAAATATATTAGCAATGGATGTTCATGAGGAAGATGATGATGATGGAGGGACTGAACTGGAGGGAGGGCATATTCCTGTAAATTGTACACTTGGAGAGATGGTTAAGAAGAATGAAATGAGGCTCAATAAGTGAGTAATGCTCTTATGCGTCGTTGTCGAATTTGTGGCAGCTTGGATGATGAAGTGAGAAGGAGAACATTGGTTTGTAGTTTTAGGAATAGTTTAATTACTGTAAGTTTATTTTGTTGGAAGTATTTTGGATCATGTAATGTTATATTGATGTAATGTTAAATTTTTTGAAGTTATTAAACGCGACCTTGAGTTTATTACGCAACCAAGTAGCTAGTTTATTGATGGACCCAGTGTCTATTACGCAACCTTTGGGTTATGCCTGATGCAATGTTATTTTGATCAAGTTATTAGTACTAGACACATTGTCCACTACGCAACCAAGTAGCTAGTTTATTACTAGACACATTATCTATTATGCAACCAAGTAGCTGCCTGTTGTAATACATAAGGAGGTAGTAAAGAAACAAAAATTACAACATCAACAATTAATAAACAACAAGATAGTTTCATTACATAGAGGTAGATCAAAATATCATAAATGATTACAAGTTCACCCAAAATGAATTTGTCCCATGACCAACACTACTTAAAATTTCAATTATAGAACTAAGAAGGGTTCATCCTTCCCCTGAAGATATTAACTGCAAACTTTTTCCTGAACAATTCCATTCGCTTGTCATTAAGCTGATCCAATGGTGTATTAGTTAGCAGGAAGTCAATAACCTTCACTGCATATGCTCCACTCCTTTCACTACAATAATCAAAGACACAATTGATTATTAAAGAAACCAAAAGAATGAGTAAAACATAATGGATGACACATTTAATTTACCTTTGCTGAATAGCTCGCATATCCATAATACGCTCCCAGGACCATTTTTTTGTAAGCATATCTTGGCCTAAGTCTGAAAACTGGCCAGTTTCATCAAAATCCTAGGCATCATGAGTGCGAGGGATTATACCAGTTCTTCTAGTTTACCACCATCATACAAACTGACATTGCTATAGTAAATTCGAATCAAACCCTCTGCCAAGTGAAAAATAATAGGCACAAAATATTTGTTATCAATTTGCCACACACAGTACAACAATTTAGCCTTGCACCGCTCCACAACCCCAGACTTTAGCATACTTCCTTGAGGATATAGAATCAAGGGTGTAAGGCACAAGTCTTGACAAACATCAACTATCTCACAAAATTCAAAATCATTTCCCTCTTTATTGGCAGCCTCTTTGATCTTATCCTATGGAGTGCACATATTTTTGTATAATGCAACATCCATAACAACATGACTACATGCATAAAGGCGTGAAGTTTTATGTTTCGTACACACATCAGCTCCAAAAGTTCTTCCATGTGCTAAACATTATAAAAAATTGTACGTTAAATATGGAGCTACTAAAAAGAAAAAGAAATACATGCAGTGATTAAGGGACTTACAAAAATTAAAACAAACAGGTTAGCACCGCACAATTACTCGAAAAAGCTCCAACCATAGCTGTCAGTCAAGAAGTTTTAGGGAAACTTCTCTTTCTTGTCAAACCATTCACATAATAGTTTCTTATCTTCCTCCGAAACTGGTTTGAGTACGTCTATCTTTGGTTTATTCTTCTTACTCTATTTCAACTTCCTCATCTTTCTTGTAAAAATTGGAGCATTACTCAATCTGTTTTGCAGTTTTGTAACTCTTTACCAAAGTGACTCAACTACTTTAGAAGGGATCTCATTATTATATTGCATATCCCCAAGGATCTTCAACACCTTATCCAATTTCTCATTCAGAACCTTCAACTCTTCGCGCACGTCTGTATCACTTGGCTGAGCATTGCACATCCTGCATGGTCTTCCTCTACCGATATCAGAAAAAATACCAGCTAGTGGTGAACTAGGAACAATCCCACCCAGAGGGTCATCATCAGCAATGTCAGCTTCATCATTAGTCTCCAAGCTCACTGCACCAGGTGCCTTTTTAATGGCAATCACCCATTCTAAATCACCCGCTTGTTGTTCTATTATAGAATATGCTACCTCATCGTCGTATGATACCAAATTCTTCATCTACTCCATATCCACCTCACGTAGAGTAGCAATAAGATAAGGGTGTACCTCCTGAAATATAGCATAGATAGAAGTCATTAGACAAGCAATACAAAACAATAGACACAGGGTCTATGATAATCTCCTATTTTGGTTGATTCTAATCTACTGGTGGAGTGTTATTGCACTCCCTATCTTACCACACTAGGGTCATTAACTCTCTACTTAAATGGATACCAATCAGGGTGAGATGCCACTTTCTTACTGTGCCATCTCAACATCCTTGGCAGCGATCGGTACGATATTTGATTTCTCGGCACTACGACCAAATAGCAATGTTGCTTCGTAGGCATGACATTTTTTCATGAACCAAAAGTATTAATTTTTGTCTACACTATATAAAATAATAGTGCGCAACTGCAAATAATTTTGAGAGGATATTTTTTTAATACTTCTCATGAATGCCCATGGGAAGTCGTACCGGGCATAACTAAACAATTTGGATTTTTTACCAGAGATATTATTTTTCTTCCTCTTGGTCACAGATGATTTGTGCATTGGCAACATGTCCTTTTTCAAGTACTCAATTGTAATCTCAAAGCACTCCTTGACCCATAGATATTTCATGAAAATTTCCATATTGTTAGCCATACAAATCCAATTTTTATCGACACGCGCTATGTTATCCCTTGCAAGCAAGACTGAATGGACATACCACACCAATGAAATCTTAAACCTCTCGAATGTGTCAAACCTCTTGGACTTCAACTCTTTCAAAAGCAGCTCTGCATCCACTCCTTTCCTGCTAGACTGACAAACTTTGTCGCAGAATGCTTGGCCATCATCCACCACTTTATTCATAGCTTCTTTACTGGGTTTGGCACCACAGTTCAATCCAGTCATCATATCAAATTCATTCAATCCAAAGTGATCAGGCTTGTCTCAAACTAAAAATCACAACTCACACTTCTTCGCATAATAAATTCATCAAATCAGCAGGGGATGAACAAGTTGTGTCCATTGAACTGTGTCCAGTGCTCAGAAAGTTTTGCAAACTGGCCAAAAGAACTACTATTAAACTTTTCCATCAATTTGATTGTTCTAAGTTTATACTTGAACTCATGGAATACAATGATCCTACACCTCACACTTATCATGGCCGGGAAACGTCAATGCTTTCATAGAAAAGTCCTGAACTTGTATTTGGATGCGTCGATCGCCCTTAAAAACACAAGAATTGACAGAGTTTCCTGGTCACCTTCAACTGCTACATGTGTTTCACTTTCCAGTCCATCTTCACCATCTTCAAGTTGTTCATCATCATCATCGCCATCTTATTCATCATCATCATCATCTTCTTCTTCTTCTTCTTCTTCTTCTTCTTCTGCTACATATTTGTCGTTTACTTTTTCAACATCTTTATCAACCTCCTGAGCATCGTCATCACCATTTTCATCATCCTTCACACCTAAAGCTTCACCATCACTGTCCTTTTCTTATTCAACAATTGTTTTTTCAGAAACATGTTCTTCCGATTGAGTTTGTGTTGCATTTATGTCCAAGTCTTCTTCCTCCTACTCATCAACACCCTATAATGCTAACCTCCTTGAAATAGATTTTTCACTAACATGTATGTCCTCGTCAACTAATCTAGACTTTGATCTTGTTCTTTTTTTACTTATAGACTTTGATGGCTCTTTGTTCTTTTTTCTCCTATCACAATTAGAAATCTCAGCATTTCCTTTACTAGGGAATCTTTAGAAGTATCTACATTTCATTTTCTAGTAGCAATTTTTGAAGGCTCAACAATTACTTTACTTGGCGATGCTTCTTTTTCTGCATTTTCTTTCTTGTTTGAAGGCTTTGAAGGTTGTGAAGAATTTGAAGGCCTTGTCAAAGGAATATTCTTCTTAGCATCTGATTTCCTCCTCACGTTACCTACATGCAAATAAGCAATGTCACATTTAGTAATTTCAAATTTATGATCAGAATAAGAAAAATAAGCCCTAATTCCAGCAAACATCTATGACCAGAAAACAATCAACCACAAGTTATCAATAAATATTAGGTCGGCTATTATGACAAAATTATAATATACAAAGCACAAAGGTAGTCCAAGAAGCAAATATAACCACCCACGCCATATAAGATATAGTTATTCACAAACAATCGATCTTGAACATGCACATGTACGAATCACTCTACAAACCCAAAATAAAAAATGTGAGTAACGGAAAAAGAAGAATTTAGGATTTACCAAAATTGACGCATTCTGAGCTTTAATACAATTCTTGATGGTTCTGTAGAGACGATTACACCCAAAATCAAAGCTTGATTCTTGTCCCTTCTAGCTGGAAACCACCTAGGTCGATGGGGTTGAGTGACAGAGAGAAGAGTGATGATGGTAGTCTATAACTATGTATTTTGGCCACTATTTGCACTCTAATTTGCTGCAGTTTACTGATTTTTGAGCTTTAAATGGTAGTAAATTGCGCTGATTGAGTGCTTTATGATTTGCAGGAGCAATTCCGGGCTACAATGAGGTTAGGGAGCGTTTTTGAGCTAATATGGAGCATTGGAGGCCGAGTAAAAGCTTATGGAGTAAATTGGGAGTTCGTTCAAGGATCAACGGAGTTCGTGCACTTAAAAAGAAGAATGTAAAAGAGATCAAAAAATTTCCTAGGTGCGCGGACGCACACTGGGCCGCGCAAGTCAAGCAGAAACTGTCAAATGTGCGCGGTCACCTGCCTAGGTGCGCGGCCGCCCACGTCCCTCTGAGAAAATATTTTCCAGGGCTAAAATTGTAATTCTGGGGGTGACTTTCCTTGACCCATA
The DNA here is from genome assembly GCA_005239525.1 of Nicotiana knightiana. NCBI lineage: Eukaryota > Viridiplantae > Streptophyta > Magnoliopsida > Solanales > Solanaceae > Nicotiana > Nicotiana knightiana. Next base: position 135,550 of record ML410225.1, read on the forward strand.
TGAAGCTCAGCTAGTCTAAAAGGAGGGTATCTTGGTTTTTAGGAGTAACTTTTGAGGGAGAAGAAGCATAGAATCAACGGGAAATCGAGATACTTGATCGGATTCACTCAATACGAGAGTTTGGTTGAATTTGGGAATTGTAATGTCTTCTTGTTCTTCTAGTAATCTCGTTTTGAATACCTTCGTTATGGAGTAATTTTCCTCAGGGTTGTTGACGGATGTTGTGAATTGATAATTGTTTAGATTTTACTCTATGTTAATTGCATTGAATTTCAAGGTTTATTGTAGTTTTACTTTAATCGAAAGATAAGTTTCCTTATATTTTCTTTGTGTTATCTTAATTGGGTTGATTTTACGCCTCTTCTAGGTAATCGAAAGAGCTTAAGGAGTTATTGATTTACCCAGTTCAGGAGAATAACCGAGAGGTGTTCTCCGAAAGATAATTCATTCACTATTTTTGTACATACATTCATAGGGCCTCTTATTGGGTTAGCTAAAGGAATCACATTCATTCGGAAGAAGAATTGAAATATCTAAAGTCGCCTAATTATCTGTTGAAATCGAAAGAATCAATAGAAGCTAAGATTTAATTCAGCATAGAGTTACCCGGAACAATAGTTGATCACATATCTTTTCATCACCCTTGCCTCTCTCATTGTTATTACTTTGTTGTTACTAATTATTCGGGTATCATTAGTTTCTTACAGCTGATAATCTTAGTTTATTTGTAGTCAATAATAACATAAATCAAAAGGTTGATTATCCTGGATATTGTTAAGCTGAAGATTTAATAGAACATTATTGAAATCAATCCCTGTGGAGACGATTTAATACTATATTATCTTTGACTAGCGAGCCTAAGTTTATAAGCCGATTTTGCGCTCGTCAAATTTTGGCGCCATTGCCGGGGATTGGCGATTAATAGTGGTTAAATTAGTTTTCAGTGCTAATTCAGGAACTACTTTATTTTTATTTTCTTTTATTACGCTCTTTTCATCTGTGTGCAGGCAACATGTTAAGTTCAACTATGTATGACTCGGTCCTCTTCAAAGGACTTGGTGCCACACGACCCAGAGTTAGACAAACACCTGAGGTAGTTGAAAAGAGAGAAAAGAGTGAGTGGATTGTTGTTGGGTCAGCCTTCAACTCAGAATAAAATGGTGAGCAATGAAGAGATAGTAGACCTAGCTTCCAGAGAGGCGGCTCAACAACAGGAAGCACGATTAGTGGCTGAAGCGGCCCACGAAATTGTTGATGAAACGGTTGATGGAGATCGAAGACTCAATCCCTACCGAATTATCGAGGATGCCTTTAACTATGCAGGTCCTAGGCCTAGGAGATCACTGGGAGATTATGCTAGACCGGTGTACAACCAACAACATTCTAGTGTGAGGCCCCCACTCATCGATGCCAACAATTTTGAACTCAAACAAGGAGTCATCCAAACCATTCAGAATAATTGCATTTTCAGAGGCAAACACAATAAAGATCCCACAACCATATGATGGACTTTGATGAAATCATGAACACATTCCGCTACAATGGAGCATCACATGATGCTATATACCTCATAGCATTCCCGTTTTTGCTGAAGGATGATGCAAAGCAGTGGCTAAGAAGTTTGCCTACAAGGTCAATCCGTATGTGGGAGGAGATGACTACCAAGTTTCTGGAAAAATATTTCTCGGCTGCTAAGACGGGAAGGATGAGGAAGGAGATTCAAATTTTAGCCAATGGGAAGGAGAGATAGTGTTCAAAGCGTGGGAAAGATTTAAGGAGTTGCTGCGGAGGTGCCCTCACAACAGAATGGATCAATGGATGCAACTTTAGGACTTTTGGGACGATTTAAACTCGTCATCAAAGAGATCGCTAAATAGTGTAGTTGCAAGCCCTCTGATGAAGAACAATCCGAAAAAGATGGTTACTCTCATGAATGAACTATCTGAAGATGCCTACCAATGGTCCACAGACCAAGGGGATAAAAAAAAATCAGCAAGGGTGCATCAAGTAGAATCGATTGTAGCAATGCATGCCCAAATTGCAGCAATGGCTAAGGACATCAAGCAATTGACTATGGCTCAGGTGCAAACTCAACCACAAGTGGGTTGTGATATATGAGGGATGGGACAACCTACACACGAGTGTCAAGCTACAGCTGAGGAGGTCAACGCTGTGGGGAAATTTAATAGAGGAAACTACCAAGGTGGGAACAACTTTAATGTTATGGGTCAAAGACATCCAGGTTTTTCGTGGAGTTCACCTAATGGGAGCTTGAACTCATGGCAGCAAAATAATCTCATATCCCAGGGTTAGGGACCACCAGGTTTTCAGAACCAGCAGAGGCAACAATACCAGCCACCACAACTAAATCAGTCAAATATGGAATATCTCATGAAGACATTCATCAACAAAACATATGAAAAATTCGAGACGCAGGGCACGACTATTCGGAACTTAGAAAGGCAAATGGGAAAGATTGCAAATTTGTTGTCTGAGAGGGCTCTTGGGACTCTCCATCTGACACTAAAAATAACCCGAAGGAAATAATCAAAGTTGTACCTCTGAGAAGAGAAAAAGCATTGACTGACCTCATAGTGAAGGCCAAATCGGAAGAGGTCAACAAGCAGACCGAGACACCAGCAGAGGAAAAGAATGAAGAGCAAAAGAGCCAGAATACCGGGGTGTAAAAAGAAATTGAAGAAAGTAGACATATGCCAGCTCTACCATTCCCTCAAAAGATGAAGCGGGAGAAAATTGACAAGTGTTTTGGGCGATTCTTGGAGATGCTCAAACAACTTTATATACCTTTCACAAAGGTACTCACTTAGATGCCCGCTTACGCAAAGTTCTTCAAGGAAATCCTGTCTAGCAAGAGAAAATTAGAGGAGATAACAATGGTCAAGCTGAATTGCAGTGCCATATGGCAAAACAAATTCCCCAAAAGCATGGGGACCCAGTAAGTTTCACCATACCATGCTCGCTGGGGAGTGAAAATTTTGGCAAGGCCCTCTGTGATTCAGGTGCGTCTATAAATCTAATGCCTCTGTCTGTATTCAGGAAACTAGAAGGTGAGCTTGGAGTAATCAAATCAATACAAGTGTCCCTACAACTGGACGACTAGAGTGCCATTCTACCTGAGGTAATCGTTAAAGATATTCTAGTGCGGGTGGACAAATTTGTGTTCCCCGTAGATTTTATTGTGGTGGATATGGAGGTTAAAAAAGAGGTGCCTTTAACTCTAGTGAGGCCATTTTTGTGTACAGGTAGAGCCATCCTTGATATTTATGAGGGGCATCTTATGCTTAGAGTGGGAACTGAGAAAATAGTGTTCCAGATGAAGAGAATGATGAAATACCCCAGTGATGAGGTGTCTGCCTACTCGTGTTTCAAGTTTGATGTCATTGGGGAGTGGTTGAGAAGTACAAGTTTGACAAGCTCGTGGGGGATACTCTAGAGAGGTGTATTAATCATTCTAGCACAGTGGAGGATGAAGATCCTGAAATAAAGAAAGAGGTTGAAGCTCCTGAAACTGAGGAGCAAGTGGTTGAGGAGGAGGAACTAAAAGAGGAAGCTTCCAAGCCCAATGTGGAAGTGAAAGTCCTCCCCACCCACTTGAATATGGGTTTCTTGAAACTAACAATTTTCCTGTGATTATTTTTGTTGATTTGACAGGTACACATGAGCAAAAATTGGTGGAGCTTTTGTCAAAGCACAAAAAGGCCATTAGGTGGAGCATAGCTGATATTCAAGGAATCAGTCCAGCCATATACATGCACAAAATTCTGTTGGAAGAAAATAGCAAGCCAGTGGTGCAACCTCAACGCAAGCTGAAGAAAAATTTGGAGGATGTAGTGCATAAGGAGATCATCAAATTGCTAGATGCGGGAGTGATTTTTCCCATCTCTGATAGCCAGTGGATTAGTCCAGTGCAAGTTGTACCCGAAAAGGGGGGCATGACAGTGGTGAAAATGAAGATAATGAATTGATCCTCACAAGAACATTCACCGGGTGGAGAATGTGCATTGATGATAGAAGGCTGAATGAGGCAACCAGGAAAGACCACTTTCCACTCCATTTTATTGACCAAATGCTCGAGAAGGTGGCTGGACACGGATGCTACTGCTTCCTGGATGGCTATTCAGGCTACAACCAGATACCTATTGCCCCAGAAGATGTTGAGAAGACCACATTCCCTTGCCCATCAAGTATTTTTGCTTACATGAGGATGATGTTTGGGCTATGTAATGCACCTGCCACTTTTCAAAGGTGCATGATGTCTATATTCTCTGACTTAAATGGGAAGTGTCTAAAGGTGTTCATGGATGATTTTACCCCTTTTTGTGATGACTTCGAGGATTTTTTGATGAATTTGAAGCTCGTGCTTGAACTTTGTGAAGCCATTCACTTAGTTCTTAACTGGGAAGAGTGTCACTTAATGGTAAAGGAGGGAATTGACCTAGGTCACAAGGTAAATGCGCACGGAATTGAAGTTGATAAAGCTAAGGTGGATGTTATTGCTAGGATCCCTCCCCCGACTTCGGTGAAGAGCATAAGAAGCTTCTTAGGACATGCTGGGTTCTATAGGAGGTTTATTAAAAAAATTCCAGCATTACCAAGCCATTGACACAATTTCTAGCGAAGGATGCCAAGTTTATTTTCAATGTAGAGTGCTTAAGAGCATTCGAATTGATAAAGGAAAAGCTTGTGAGTGCTCCTATTATGGTGATACCTGATTGGAGCCATCCATTTGAGATAATGTGTGATGTGAGTGGCGTAGTTGTGGAAGAATCTTCGGGGCAACGAAGAGATAAAATGTTTAGGCCCATCTACTATGCAAGTAGGACATTGAATGATGCTCAAGTCAATTATGCCACTACTGAGAAGGATTTTTTGTTGTTGTGGTCTTCACTTTTGACAAGTTTAGATCATACCTGGTGGGAAGCAAGGTGATTGTACACACTGATCACTCAGCATTGAAATACCTGTTGAGTAAGAAGGAATCCAAGCCGCGTATGATGCGGTGGGTGTTGTTGCTCCAAGAGTTTGACTTGGAAATAAAATATAGGAAGGGCATAAAAAATCAAGTCACAGATCATCTATCACGGCTTGAGAAACCTCCATTTGAAATAGTCGAAATAAGGGAAGAGTTCCCTGATGAGCATATCTTTTTCATAGCAGCGGTCTCCAAAAGGTCGCCTTGGTATGCAGATGTAGCCAACTTTTTTGTCTAGTGGATGGTTATCCCATGACCTCACTCATTATCAAAGAAGGAAGCTTCAAGGCGAGGTAAAAATTTATTTTTGGGATGACCCTTTTTTGTTTAAACTGTGTGCAGATGGTGTGATTCGAAGATGTGTGCCTGAAAGAGAAATGACAAGCATTCTGTCTCATTGCCATGATGGAGCAATTGGAGGTCACTATGGTGGAAATCGCACTACAGCAAAGGTCATGGAAGCTGGTTTCTTTTGTCCTACTCTGTACAAAGATGCAAGGGCATATGTAGCTGCATGTGACAAGTGTCAGAGAGCAGGGAATATTAGCAAGGGGATTGAAATACGACTCAAATCCATTCTGGTATGTGAAATTTTTGACGTTTGGGGCATCAATTTCATGTGTCCATTCCCAATATTGCATTCCCATGAGTATATCCTAGTAGCCGTTGACTACGTCTCTAAATAGGTCGAAGCAATCCCTACTAGGACCAATGATGCTCGGGTGGTGTGTGAGTTCTTGCGGAAAAACATCTTTACCAGTTTTGGGACACCTCGAGTGATTATCAGTGACAATGGGTCACACTTTGTGAATAAGCAATTTGCCGCACTGCTGTCCAAGTATGGGGTCACACACAAAACAGGAATCCCGTACCATGCTCAGACTAGCGGGGTCGTAATGGCTAACCGGGAACTAAAATGAATTCTTGAAAAGACGGTTAGTGCTTCTCGTAAAGATTGGTCTGTCAAGTTAGATGAAGCACTATGGGCATATAGAACTGCGTTCAAAATGACCATAGGGACTTCGCCATTCAAATTAGTGTATGAAAAATTGTGTCACCTACCTGTTGAGATAGAACATAAGGCTTATTGGGAAATTAAGATGCTTAATCTTGATCTTTGTCTTGCAGGTGATCACAGGTTGGAGAAAATGAATAAATTGGAAGAGCTCAGACTGGACGCGTATGAAAGTGCACGAATTTTCAAGGAAAAGACTAAAAGGTGGCATGATCGTCTGATTAAGCCAAAGGAGTTTCATGAAGGGGACAGAGTCTTACTGTACAATAGTAGACTCAGATTTTTTCCCCAAAAAATTCAAGTCTAGATGGACCATATGTGGTGAAGCATGTATCACCATACGGGGCAATTGAGATTCAGAACCAAGACGGAACAGAAAGTTTCAAAGTAAATGGGCACAGACTAAAACCGTATCTTGTTGTAGGATTTGCGTAACAATCCTCGAGCATCAAAATCAACTAAGGATGCCCGTTGAGTCAAGCTGATGACTATAACTCAGAACTACCTCTAACCCTTCTACTAGTTAGATTTTCTTTCCCTTCTACTTAGCATTTCTTCAGAGCATAGAATAGATAGAAATTAAAGTATACTATGATGTAGTAACTGCTTAAAAAAAAAGAGCAAACGTGTGCGGCCGCACATACACCGCGCACCTGGTCGCGCATTTTTGGACCTTCACTACCAAACGTACGCTGTCGCGCATCTGGCCGCGCATTATTGGCCCCTCGCTGCCACACATGCGCGAACGCGCACCGACCGCGCACTGCTAACCCGTTTTGTATTTTATTTTTGAATTTTATTTTATTTCTTCTTTTTCTCTTTAAAAATTTTGACCCCCCCCCCCACCTCCTTGTTAACCCAAATTTGAACCCTACCCTTCCTAAACACTCCCAATTTCAAAATCCCACCCTTTCCTCTTCTTCTCAATAGCCCCAACCCTACCCCCTTCTCTCATATATTCTCCCTAACCCCAATCCTCACAAGTTTCCTTTAGGTATGTGGTATGTTTCCCACCTCTTAATTTAGTTTATTTTCTTTTCATTTTTCTTGAATTGTAGTAGATTTTTTTTGTTAGTTCTTTCTTTGTAGTTATACTTGTTCTTGTGTTGAGGTAATAGTTGAATTTCACCATGATGGGTTAGATGCGAAATTGGTGTATCTGTCGTCAAATTGAGGTTATAAGATTGTTGGGGGTTCGGGTGAACTGTGCACATCAGGTGTTTGTTTAAATGCCACAATGAATTTGAGAATCTAATGTCGTGACCAAGTGTGCTGGTGAAGTCTGAGTATCCGCTCTTGGTTCACATATCGTGCTTTTAGCTGATATTGGTGATTGTTACAGGAACTATGACGCCATCCAAGAAACGAAGAACCAAAGGTGCTTCCTCCAGTGATCATGCTGGCTCGTCCCGACTGCGAGCTTCTGCCAGTGCTCGCCTGTTTGATAGTAACAAGTTCGTATCCGGTGCAGCCCAGGAACACTTTTGTAAAAAGGCACCCAAGAAACCCATACCGGAGAGCGAAATTGATATGGGGTACCTCAAAAATGACTGCCCCGATATTTATCGTGAATTGGTTCGGCAAGGGCTGGGGATTTTTTTGAAGAACTTGACGAAGCTAATTTAATGGTTGTTCGAGAGTTTTATGCGAACTTCCCGGAACATGTTAAACATGTCTGCACGGTTCGAAAGAAGAGTGTGGATGCATCCATAGAGGCCATTTGGAGGCATACCGTTTGCCAGTGTTTGGGGAAAATCCTGAAGCAGAAGACTATTATGACACATATAGCAAAGAACCACCTATGTGGAATTTTTTTTTTTGAACAATCTGTGTGCCCAATAAGGAGGTAGTGTGGGTTACGCCAGGGCGGAAGTTTCATTTGGCATTGCTTACCTTTGAAGGGAAGTGTTGGCTATACATCATAAATAGCCGCCTGCTGCCTTCCTCCAATACCACTAAGGTGAATGGTCCCCGAGCTGCACTGATCTGGTGTTTTATCAATGGATATGACTTTGATGTGGCTAAGGTTCTTCACGGAGAGATGTTCATTCGTTGTTCTGTGCAAAGGTATAGGTTCTTCTTTCCATCCTTAATCACTCGGTTATGCCGTCAGGCACGTGTACCGAAATAAAGAGACTTGGATGGGAAAGTAAAAAGGGAACAAAAGTTATGGGCTGATAAAGTAGTAATTGGGAAGGACTCTGTTGGACCTGTTGAGACAAATAGTGATAAGTATGATGCACCAGAAGAGGGTAATGAAGTGCAAGGTAAGGATGTGTCTGCTTCACCCCCGTATGAGCAGGTTGTTGAGGGACCCTCAGTTGTCAAATGGGACACAAGAATGAGCGCCTTAGAGCTAGAAATGGCGGGGATGCGTACTTCTGTCACGGGCTTGGGAGCTCGAGTGGATGCCCTTGCTACCCAAAATGCCAAGTCTGAGAGAAAGGTCATGGCATGGCTGCGTGCGCTTGGCCGGGCTTGCCATCTCGACCCTGGCACTGTCTCTGACACGGACTGACTCTATCAGGGAAGTTTTCTTTACCTTACATTTTTCTTAGTGTAACATGGGATATGACACCATTTAAAGTGTGTGTGTGTGGGGGGGGGGGGGGGGGGGGGGTTAAGTTGTATATATATATATCGTATGTATGTAGTAATGGATATTAGTTTTATTTTCTTTTGTTAATTTGAGTAGTCGAAAAAAATAGAAAAAAAATACTTAAAATTTTTGACTTTTCCCGACGATGGATATAATTCGACGGGTTTCTTGAGGGATTAAAGTCGAAAGAAAAATGCAAAAATATTTTTTTGTGTAGTTAGTGTAATAATTTCCCCTTAATTTTTCTTTGTGTTGTGGTTCTTTTTCAAGGGTTTTATTTGAACCGGGTGTAGTTAGTTTTATTTTTTTAGAAGTGAGAACCCTTGTGCTATGGGTTGGAATGAAAACAAGGTCTCTTGACTTTGTTATGCCTTGAGAATAGTGAGTGATTTAGTGTGATGCTTAAGCTCAGTTTTTGACTCTTGTATAAGTGCCTTAAATTGTATGTTTCTTAACTGCTTTGACTAGAGTGTCTTTACAGTCCGATCCTGAGTGAGTTATGTGCCATGTGTGTGTGAGATTTTTGTGTGATTCTGTGCATTGAATTTGATGTCTAGAAATTTCCCCGTGTGTTTGCGAAGCGAAATAGTAGTCTTGTTCAGTCTAGGAAGTGATATATGTATTTCTTTGTTGAGCCAGTGATATGCTTTTACCACCGAATTGTTATATATCTTAATTAACCCCTTTGAGCCTGGAATCCTGTTTTACTGGCAACCACGTTACAAGCCTTACCTTTTTGTTTGAATTGACCATCTATTTAAACCATTTACCTCCCATGAGCACTTGAAATCATTATGAACTTTGTAAAAGTTGAAGTGTGGGATGGTTGGTTTGGATTTTTAGTGGAATTAATGAAATAAGGAGAAAAGTGCAATAATGTGAAAAAGTAAGAGTCACTTGACTTACTGGAAAAAAAAATTGTATTGTTGTGAAAATAGTGGTGACTCTTGATGTAAATGTGCTTAGATAGTTGGGAGTTAATGCATGTTGATGTTAAGGTGGAGTATGGTTTGACATAAGTGTGGGGTTTCGACTATTAAAGTGTATATATTAAAGTGCTTAGGGATGTGTAGTCACTCTTATATCTAAATGTATCCTACCCGTCCCGCAGCCTACATTACAACCAGTTAAAAGTCCTGCTTGATCCTTGACTGAATGAGCTAAATTAGTAGAGTACTACCGGCAAGCCTATGTTGCATCTTTTGTGGCTCATGAATGTCGTTTCTGAGAGTGGGTGAATTCTTTCTATCTTGAGTTCCTAATTGTTCTTGAATTTTATTGTTTGTGAAACTACTCTCTTTTGTTGTGTGAGGGCACTTGATTCATGAAGGAAAGGTAATTCTTGATCTCTATGTTAGAGTAAGTTGTGAATAATACGTGGTGCTTGTGAGTCAATTCTTGAGGTGAAGATGTTACACTATTGTGCTTAGTCTATTTTAAATATTCTTGATGTAATGAGTTAGGAAAGTCGCTTAGTGAGGTTGCATCTATGTAAAGTATTGTTTGATTCCTGGAGGACGAGCAATGGTTTAAGTGTGGGGTTTTGATGGTAGGCTATAACTATGTATTTTGGCCACTATTTGCACTCTAATTCGCTGCACTTTACTGATGTTTGAGCATTAAATGGTAGTAAATTGCGCTGACTGAGTGCTTTATGCTTTGCAGGAGCAATTCCGGGCTACAATGAGGTTAGGGCTTATGGAGTAAATTGAGAGTTTGTTCGAGGATCAACGGAGGTTCGTGCACTTAAAAAGAAGAATGAAAAAGAGAGTAGAAAACTTTTCAAGTGCACGACCGCACACTGACCACACACTGGGCCTCGCAAGTCAAGCAGAAATTGTCATATGTGCGCGTCCAGATGCGCGTCCGCGCACATCCCTCCGAGAAAATATTTTCCAGGGATAAAATTATAATTCCGGGGGCGACTTTCCTTAACCTATATGAAGCCCATCTTGTCTAAAAAAAGGGTATCTTGGTTTTTAGGAGTAACTTTGAGGGAGAAGAAGCATGGAAGCAACGAAAAATCGAGATACTTGATCCAATTCACTCAATACGAAAGTTTGGTTGAATTTGGGAATTGTAATGTCTTCTTGTTCTTCTAGTACTCTCATTTTGAATACTTTATTCATTATGGAGTAATTCTCCTCATGCTTGTTGACAGATGTTGTGAATTGACAATTGTTTGAGTTTTACTCTATGTTAATTGCATTGAATTGCAAGGTTTATTGTAGTTTTACTTTAATCTAAAGAGAAGTTTACTGCTATTTGCTTTGTGTTATCTTAATTGTTTTATTTTACGCCTCTTCTAGGTAATCGAAAGAGCTTAAAGAGTTATTGATTTACCCAATTCAGGAGAATAACCGAGAGGTGTTCTCCGAAAGATCATTCATTCACTATTTTTGTGCATACATTCATAGGGCCTTCTATTGGGTTAGCTAAAGGAATCAAATTCATTTGGAAGAATAATTGAAATCTCTGAAGTAACTTGTTCATCTGTTGAAATCGAAAGAATCAATAGAAGCTAAAATTGAATTTAGCATAGAGTTACCCGGAATAATAGTTGATCACATATCTTGTCATCACCCTTGCTCTCTCATTGATATTCCTTTGTTATTACTAATCATTCGGGTATCACCAGTTTCTTACAGATGATAATGTTAGTTTATTTGTATTCAATAATAACAAAACAATCAAAAGGTTGATTATCCCGGATAGTGTTAAGCTGAAGAATTAGTAGAACATTATTGAAACCAATCCCAGTGGAGACGATTTAATGCTATACTATCTTTGACTAGCCAGCCTAATTTTATACGCCGGTTTTGTGCTCGTCAAGAGAGCAGAGAGATGAGAGAGAAATTGGGCGGAAAGATGCGAGAGAGGTAATGTTTTTCTAACTTTATATGTGACCCATAAGTTTTTAAAATATTAAAAAGGCCCCATCCATCCTTACTCACTCATTTAATCATTTTGCAACCCAAAAGAAATTGAGAAAGAAAATAGGAGATCACTTGACCCATTCAAGTGTTGAGGAGGTCTTCTTGACAATTCCTCTCGTGTAACTTTCCCAAAAACATTTTACTTCTTAAAATTCTTATGATTAGTTTCGGGTGATTTGCACAAATAGTATCATTTTATGCCGTAATGTAAATTTTGTCTCCATTTAAAAATTTGTGTAAATATAACTTCGGGGCATACTTTTGGTACACAACTTTTGTAGGTTGACAAACATTATTCACTAGTTACGTCAAATGGGGTACATCTTTAGTATAAAATATTTATAACTTTCTCTAGACGAGCAAAACTTATCTTTTAGTTAATTATAACATGTGGATATAATTTTGGTACAAACTATTCATAAATTATGTAGGATTAGCAGAATTTGCCTGTATAGTTTAATTATTTACAAGTTTATTAGACTAGCAAGGTTTAATAATAGGATTTTTTACATTCCCATACTACATAGGAAACTTTATTACCCTCAATGTTTAAGGTTTGACTTAATTACACTTAGTATACCTAATTACCAATTTTATACCATAATTAATTAAAGGTCTAATTAATGGGACGTTTTTTACTCCTTAATTAAAGGTGTCCGTATATCCCACCCATCACACGTTTCTCTCTCCTAAACCCTCACTCTCACCCACGTTTTACCCAGGCACACAATCTTTTTACCCATTTTTCCTCTTCTGAAACCACACAAACTTCCATTGCATCTTTTGTTACAGCATTCAACGACTGTGCAATGTTTGATGTCATAGTCCAAGTTCTATTCACCGTTGCATGTACTCTTGACCATCTATGATAGCCAGTATCATATATGTATGATTTAACACGCGGGTCTATCTGTTCAATATTTGACATCCTTTTATTAAATTCATCCAGAGTGTATGAACGTGTTGTAGCAAAGTACAATTCACTTAATTTTAGATGACCTTTCTTGAACTTTGCCCTTATATTTGTCCAAATATGCCACATGCAAGAGTAGTGTGGCATGCCCGGATAGACAATTGATGTTGCCTTCAGGATACTCTCATTCCGATCTGAAACAACACACATTGAAGGTCTTTCACCATATGCTTGCTTGAATTGCTTAAAAACCCACTTCCACGATGCATCGTTTTCCGAATCAACCACAGTATATGCCAAAGGCAATATTGTACCTACATTATTAGTCAAAAAATAATTAACTAGCAGCTTTGAAAATACATATAAACTACAATATATCTACAAAGTATCTACAATGTATCTACATTTTATAAACTGTCTACAAAATATCTACAAAATATCTACAATTTTACCTGCTGCATCCATTGTGCTGGCTGTCAGCATAATCCCCCTATATGCTGACTTTAAGAAAGTCCCATCAACTACTACTACTGGCTACAATGATCCCAACCACTTATTGATGTACAAATAGCAACAAATGCATATAAGAAGCATTCATCTGCTGTCTTTTTCAATTTAACAACAGAACCAGGATACGTCTTCTCAAGAATATAAAAATATTTTGGTAATTTGCTGTAGGAGTCAGCAGGATGACCTCTCAAAAACTGTAAAGCCTTTTCCTTTGCTCTCTATGCTTGCATGTAGCTTAGGTTCACTCCGTGTTCGGACAACATGTCAGTTTGTATGTCCTTTGGTGTGTAAACTGTCTTAGGATCACAATACTTTGGAATAACCATGCTACCAACTACAAATGCAGTAGGTTTGCGTTGTATAAATGTATTGTCCATTAAAGAGCATGTGTGTTGTCGGTTGAAATTCCTGACCTTGAACATTGCAGAATCATTAATGGATGTTGCCTTAAAGTGCCAATTATAGTTTTCACCAATGCATATAAGCCAGTAGCTACAAAAAAAATACAATTTTAATACAGGTTATCAATGTAGATTTAACAAAAAAGGACTGTTTTAACATAAAGCAATACATTATACAATATAACTACATTTCATCTACATTTTTGAAAAGCAGATATCACAAGGAAAAGACTGTTTATAATGATCTTTTCACCATTCAGATCTTCATACCTTCAGTGGTTAGATCTTTTAACCCTGAATTGGAATTTGTGCATGATAGAATAGTGCTTCATTGCAGTTGCAATTGTTTGCTTGTCTTGATACACTTGTCCTTATTCAATAACACTTTGTGTACTTTAAGTTATTATTGTACTTTCATATTCCTCTATAACAGGAGATGCTGGCATATCAAGTAACTTTAGTGTTCCAGACGAACTTGCATGAAAATAAAGATAAATATTGTCATTACCATTTTGTAGAATTTTTGTATAAAATTTGTAGATGAAGAAAAAATTTTGTAGTCAACATTTTTTTCCCACACAGAATGTAGTTTAATTGTAGTATAAATGTAGTAATTTTGTAGATACCCTTAAAAACAATACTTCTATATACATACTTAAACTGATATGTAGTTTATTTGTAGATAAATGTAGGTATTTTGTAGATATTAACATAAAATCAGAATTTCATAGAATTTGTAACATAACAAACCTGCACTTGTGTTCTCATTGGTGATACTCAATTCCATATTGAACTCGCATACAGTTATACATAGCGGATATGATCCTAAGTTTTTATTCTCCTTTTTTGTCTCTGTCACACCTCCTTTTTCACTACCCCCATATTAATGAAGGGTAATAAGGGAGTTTTTCCACTTTAAGTGATATTATTCGGATTTGGGATTTATTTTAGTTTTCAGAGTCGCCACCCGGATTTTTGACGATGCTCCAGGACACCGTTTTATTTCAAAATCCCAAACCGAGGAAATTTTGACTCTGTTTTAATTTGTCTGCGATCAGAAATCCGAGTAAGGAATTCTGTTAACCCGGGAGAAGGTATTAGGCATTCCCGAGTTCCGTGGTTCTAGCACGGTTGCTTACTATTAATATTTGGCCTATATTATCTGATTGTTTTATGTGTTTTAGCCTATTGTGCATTTAGCCTTTTTTTCACTTTTTAAACCGCTTTTAATATTTATGGATTTATCTTGAAATAAGTCACGATGTCGTGCACTTATTTGTTTTTGGGACATATTATAACTACGCCACATGAAATGCACCCGCAATTACAACATGTGATTTTTATTATAGTTTGAAGTTGAAGACGGGGGGACATGAGTTGTCGCACCCGCGTGTAGATTACGTAGTAAAGACTATGGTCGTGACAGTTTTATAATGCCCATTTCTAGCGATGTTCGAGTTTTCTATTTTTTGAAAGAGCGTTTTAGTTTTAAGATCGATTAGTATGTTTATGGATTTATCTTGGAAGAGTTACAATGGCGTACACTTGTTGTTTTTTAGCACATGGCAAAAACGTTACATGAAATGAACCCGTGATTGCTATGTGTATTTTTATTAGTTATTTAGAGTTAAGGGTCGGGGCATGAGTTGCCACTCCCGGGTGTAGTTTATTGTAATTCTAGGGTAATAATCAATTTTTGCCAAGTTTCAAAGTAAAGGTATTCATTCTACCTAAGGATTACCTAAAAGTGAATTTCATTAATCTAAAGATAGCATGTTTCGGGATATGGCCATATTTTAGCCCCAAATTGTTTCAACTCTTTTGACCAACCATACTTGTGGCTAGTTCGTAGGACAGGTAGTTTAGACAATTTAGCCAAGCATGACTAATCAAGGATACTAGCAGGAATAACTACTCAACAACTTAAAAAAATCAGAATCAGATTTGGATAATTACTATCCTTTTAACCCCTAGACAATGCTGTTTTGAAACGTAATATTCATGTATAAATAAAATCCACAGGTTTGAGATAAGTTACACAAATTGAAACGCAGAATGAGAAGGGGTTTTCAAATTCCAATCAAGTATTGATCATTGGATGTTGTATTACATGGATATTTTAAGATAACAGAAAAATAAGACATGAATGTTTATAGTTACAGAAAAATATAATTAACTTCCTGTGATGTCACGTTAATAAGAAGAAATGACAACTTGAGGATTAAAATCATAATGTCCAGTCCAATTTATTACAACGCTGAAATAAATGTGTACATGGTCTAATAAACTTACTGTTACATCACTTGTACTATGAAAGAGATTTTCTAACAGAATACTAAGAATTAATTAATTAGAAGCTAATGGTTGCCTCTATGTGGACCTGCAGCTACCATTGAGCCTCGAACAAGATTGAGCTCTTATGCATCAGTAGAGAATGGATCTGCCCATTAGGGAAGGGTCAGGTCCGGTTCTCTGGATGCTATTTTGAAACTAGACAATCACTTATAAACATTTGAGCACTTTTAATTGGGATAAACCTAACCATTGGATCAAATTCGTATTTTTTAGCGATGTTTTATACTAATAACGTCTATTACAGTTCTAAGAAAGAAAAAAACTACTCATGAGCTAAATAAGATCTCAAAATTACTGCTTTAGCTAGACATCTCTTTGGTTAATCTTAATAGGAGCACCTGTAAAACCTCCAACCAAAGGATTTTATGTATCATTATGGAAGGAATTTTGACCATGAAAAGATCAGATTCGCTTTACCCTTTATACGGTTTCAAACACTACTGAACATAGTTCTTTATTCATTTGGGATGAATCTGACCATGGAGAGGAGTCAGATTCAAATCCACTGAGGCTATTTCTTTGAGACTATTGATAGTCATACTCATTCAAGCTAACGTTTAGTCAAATATTTTGACCACTCTTGGCACTTTGAGGAGTGAATCCGGCTATTTTGCAATTTCGGATTCGCTTCCTTAAGGCTCCTCCTAATTACACACTTATATCCTTTGAAGGATAATTTTCAACAAGCTAAACTACTAATTATGCACTACCATGGGGTGAATTTGACTATTAGGAAGTCAAATTCATCTACCCTAGTGCTAACTTAACATAATTCCAAACCATATAGAGACTTGCTTATTTAGGCATTTTAGAGGATTAACCTGACCATTCAGAGGTTCAGATTCCTCAACTCTAATGCCCTCTTAACTACATACTTTGTATCCTCAAACTTTTGAGGGTGAATTTCAGTTATCTATACTACTGTTTTGTGCACTATTATAGGATGAATTTGACCATTGAAAGGTCAAATTCATCTACCTTAATGAAATTTACTTTACTAATAGACTAAGAAACAAACACAAAGATGAAATTTACTATAAAATACATTCTGATTTCAGGAATATAGATATGCATATTCAGATTTTATTATCAACATATTAATCTGTCCTACTTCCAGATTTCATACCAGATTAGAGAGAGAGAAAAAAAAACAAAAAATCAGTTATAGAAGGAGACAAATTCAAGCAAAGAGGAAGATGAAATTCACATTTTTGATCCTTTCAATAATATCAACAATTACATACCGTTTGAAGAGAAAATCATCCCAAAAGTCCTGACGAAATAAAGGTCAGGTAACAACAATACAACAAATAAAGAGGGAAGATCAGCAGCAACCAAAAGATTAACCAGAAAAAACCAGTAGCAGCAGTAGAAAAATCAGCCCCAGAGTGTGAGAGTGTATGCAAGAAATCTTTGAGAATCAGATCACCAAACAAAGAAGAGCCATTTTCATAAGTTTGGAAATGATTTTTAGTGAGCAAGGATAGTAAGTTCAATCTTCAGAAAAAGAAATTTCAGAATATGAGATAGTGCTTCTTCAGTGTAAGAATTTCAGTCTGTAAAAAAAAGTTTTTTTTTGTCCAAAAAAAAGTCCAGAATACGTAAAAAGAGAGTCTATTTATAGGGAGATCAAGGATGGGATATGCTTTTGCATATTCCTCATTCAAGAGTTGAAAATAGTACAAAATAGTGCATAGGGCAGCTGTCACCCTTATATTTGGGACAACTGCCCCTATTCTATAACTTTCCTACCCATTAAAAGACCCTTTTACCCTTAAAAAACTGATTTACTAAACTAAGTTACCTAATGTACCCCTTAGAGTCCCTGAATTTACCATTGGGTAATCAAGGTTAAGTTCACTTGGGTTATTATTTAAAGTTTGGTTAGTTAACCTTAATTATGTTCTTTAGTTAACTACGAGTTATTATTAACTAGGGTTAAGTTAATTAGTTAAAGGTTAATCGATTAAGTTCCTATTAGTCAACTAGGTTTAGCTTAATGTAAATCAATCAATTTAATTCCTTAACCTAAGCTAACTGATTTAGTTTAATTAATTAAACTCAATTACCTAAAATCAGAAACTTAACTAATATTAAGCCTAGGTTAAATCATTTGTTTTAGTTAATTAATCATAGTTAGGCCCTTTAGTTAATTAAGACTAATAGGTATTCTTAACTAGGGTTAAGTTAGTTAATTAAGGGTTAGTTGATTAGGTTCCTAGAGTTGGTTTCCAACCATACTCACTAGTTACCTAGGTTTAGGTTAATTTCATTATTAGGTATTAATTCTAGTTTTAATTTAAGACAATCAGTTTAGTCCTTTGAACTTAGGTTAACTGATTTTTGTTTAATTCCATTTAAATCTAAATGTGGCTGGTTCTTTTATTATCTTAGCCAAATCAGTCCCTAATTACTCTTTACTTAATCAATTGATCTCAAGAAATGACCAACACTGAGCAGACATATGCTAACATCAGAATAGATGAATTAACAACTCAGGTGTGAATCCTCAATTCAAAATCAGTTTGACAAATCAGAAATGGATTAAGAAAAAGAGTCAAACAATTCAAACGAAATCAAAAGGGAATCATGATTAATCGATGATTAACAAACAAACTATGATTAAAAGCTAGAGAACTTTTAATTGATGATTAATAGGACAACTAATTCTAAAAAAACGATTATCATTCCAAAGTGTTAACCTGACTGGCATGTACATGACAACAAGAATCAAAATCTAGCCTAGCCAAAGGAAAATAAAACGAACAAGAAAGAACAGAGGCAGAACAGTCATATATGCACGAAGAATAGTGATAAAAAAACCTAAACCAAAAACATGTATATTACTAAATGCACACGAACTGAAGCATGATTATTATCAGTATGTTTGGACTCGAATCAAATTAGTGATGCCAAAAATAGTGATTAACATGTTCATAGTTTTCATACTATCAGAAAAGAAACAGAAAAATAAATAATAAATATAAAAAAGGAAAAGGGGATACCCGTTAAAGGGTTTGGTCGGAAAATGTGACATCGCCGGACCTTGCCGGACTCTGGCGGGGTTTGAAAATAACTCAAACCCACATGCATCAATCAACGAGAGCTATCGATCCATGTAAGTAGGAGCTATTGAAGATCTTCGGTTCAGCGGGTAAGTAAAAATTAGGGTTTTCACTTTTCAGATTTGAAATTACTCATTTTGGGGTGAGTTTTTGAGGAAACGGCTGGTGGGAGGTGGTTGATAATGAAAAGGAGATCGTCTGGTGAAATTTTGGTGGAGTTTGGTTGAGCTCCGCCACCGGAGGCGATTTCCGGTCGGCGGAGTTAAGGCGGAGGACGGCGGTGAACTGGCGGGGTGAGAGAGACGAGAGAGATAAGGGGTATGAGGGTGTTAGACTTTGCAAATGAAGGGGGGTGGGGAGTGTTTGGACACTTAAATATCAAATGGGTGGGGAGTTCCCAACCGTTAGATCAAAAGAGATCAATGGCTGGGATCCTTCATAACTCAAATGACGTCGTTTAGTGGTGTAAAGGAGCTGACCGACTTGGGCTTTATTGGGCTGGACCTGGTGAGTTATTTTTGGGCCTGGGCAAGTTAGACCAGGTCCGATTTTGAGCCTATGTTGAATTATATAATTAAACTAAAACCCAATAACAAAATGTAGTGATTAATTCTAACTTAGTTTTGTCTAATTATTAATTGATAAATTAATTAAGAGTAAAACAATTAATTTAACACTCATATCGTTTAAATAATAAATTTTTACACTTGAATTAAGAAGCTAACCATTAAATCTACCTTATGTCAAATTATCATATTTTGTTATTAATCAATTCAATTAATTATCAATAATAATTTTGTAACCCCTTGATGATAATGCATTTACTAATTTTTTAAAAAATGAACTATGATTATGCAATGCAAAAACAATTCACAAATAACACTAAAATTCTACAACATTTATAAATTTAATTTATTTTGTTGAATTCTGTAGGAGTGTATGGTGGGTGAAAAATCACGTGCTCACGCCGCCCCTCTTTGTTCGGAAACACGAAGGGTTTTCTGTCAACGATAAAGTGAGCAGTTACGAGCAACTTTTACCCGTTCGAATACTCCATGTGAAGCGTTTTTGAAAAGTTTGACCGAACCCTGCTTCGAAGGTTGCCTACATAACCTTGGCTATAAAGGAATCAGGTCGGTGTAGTTCTGGAAGTTTTGGTAGCTGGGACTACTGGGTAACTGTGGTTTCACTGCGGTTACTGCTGTTACTGTTGTTGATCTCCTTATTACACCAAATCAACAAAACGAAAGACTAACTAAACCTATCAGCTGCTAGTTACAAGATTCCTATCTAAGACTTGGTCTTGAGTCTTGATCTTTTGCTGACTCTGACCTGGATCCTGATGCTTGTTAGTCGCAGGTGCTGGTTTTGTCCTGTCGTTCCTCAAAGCAGGATATACTGTACGGATGACTTCAATATCGTCCTGAATAGTCCGCATCTTCCCCGTTTGTGCACTTTTGGATTCAATCTTCTCTTTCTTCTTTTTGTTTTGTTATTTTGGATCCAAACTTCTTCTTTTGGTCGTCTCGAGTTCCAATGTCCTAGAAACGTAATACGCACAAAAATCAAAACAAACGAACAAAATTTCTGCCCCAGTTTTCACTAGGAAGATTTCGTGAGTTATTGTAACAAACTCTATGCTACTTCATTATTGAAAGCAATGAAAAGCCGGGAATGGTGCACCCGGATTTACTGCAGACTAGGGAGTGGATACCCTATATCTCAAAGCGGTATCAACTAGGGGTTGGGAGCCCTATGTTGCAAAATGAAATCAACTAGCGTGTACCCTATGTTGGCAAAGAAATTAACCAGGGAGTGTATACCCTTGATTGGAAAAGAAAGCATCAACCAGGGAGTGTATACCCTTGATTGGAAAAGAAATCAACCAGGGAGTGTCTACCCTTGATTGGAAAAGAAAGCATCAATCGGCGAGTGTATCCCCTTGATTGGAAAAGAAAGCATCAACCAGGGAGTGTATACCCTTGATTGGCATCGACTACGGGAGTGTATACCCTGCGTGGGGAAAATAAAATCAACCAGGGAGTGCATACCCTTGATTGGGAAAGAAAGCATCAACCAGGAAGTGTATACCCTTGATTGAAAGAGAAAGCATCAACCAGGGAGTGTATACCCTTGATTGGAAAAGAAATCAACCAGGGAGTGTATACCCTTGATTGGAAAAGAAATCACCAACCAAGGAGTGTATACCCTTAATTGGAATAGAAATCATCAACCAGGGAGTGTATACCCTTGATTGGAAAAGAAAACATCAACCAGGGAGTGTATACCCTTGATTGGAAAAGAAAGCATCAACCAGGGAGTATATACCCTTGATTGGAAAAGAAAACATCAACCTGGGAGTATATACCCTTGATTGGAAAAGAAAACATCAACCAGTGAGTGTATTCCCTTGATTGGAAAAGAAAACATCAACCAGGGAGTGTATACCCTTGATTGGAAAAGAAAACATCAACCAGGGAGTGTATACCCTTGATTGGCATCGACTGCGGGAGTGTATACCCTGCGTCGGGAAAAGAAAATCAACCAAGGAGTGTTTACCCTTGATTGCAAAAGAAAGCATCAACCAGGGAGTGTATACCCTTGATTGGAAAAGAAAACATCAACCAGGGAGTGTATACCCTTGATTGGAAAAGAAAGCATCAACCATGGAGTGTATACCCTTGATTGAAAAAGAAAACATCAACCAACGAGTGTATACCCTTGATTGGAAAAGAAAGCATCAACCAGGGAGTGTATACCCTTGATTGGAAAAGAAAGCATCAACCACGGAGTGTATACCCTTGATTGGCATCGACTACGGGAGCACGTACACCCATATCGGGAAAAAGTGTAATTAGGGATTGGAGGCCCCATACTACTTTGAGTTATTTTCAACTTCAATTCTTCATCTCTTCTTCTTCTTTTTTTCTTTTTTTTTTGTTGAGGAAACTTCCCTTTCTTTGGAGACAATGCTGCAAAGCTCCTTCTAGCTTTCACACCATTCCTTTTTATTGCACCTGCTTTTGCATGGTCGCTTTTTCACCCGTTTCCTATTTTCAAACAAAGAAAATTTTGTTAGTTTGGAACGGTGGTTGGTTTTGCGGCCTTGATTTTCAACTGTTTGATCTCAGTTCTTTTGATGAAGATCCCAATCACTTGCTTGCTTGCTTGCTGGGGATTGGGTTTCATATCTAATCCCGAGGACCTTGGCTTCCTAGATTTTACCATGGCGATCAGTCACGTGGGACCCACCATTTTATGTTTGCCTTTGTAGGCTTTTCACTTGCTTTTCTTTTGGATTTCCAGAGTATTGGAGGGGGGGGGGGATTTTTGTCCCCCTCAAATTCTACTGCGACGGTTAGTCGTGTGGGACTTAACCTTTCCAACTTTATTTCGCCTTTATTGGCCTTTCACTTCTGACTTTTCTTCCAACTGTAACTTTAGGTCAATTAGAATACTTCGGCTTTTTAAACCTTGCCAAGATGGTTAGCCACGCGGGTTCAACCTTTCAACTTCATTTGCCTTTATAGGCACTTCAATTTGATTTTCTCCTTTCAAGGTTTTGAGTTTGAATCATCGGCCATTGTGGCCAGTCGGGATCGACTCGATGCCCCTGACGAGGCTGGGTGCCTTTTGCATATTGACCCGCATCAAATGAGAACCCTGTAAATTAGTCTTGCCATCTTTTCTTTGCCTTAGTTTCGGGACAGAGTTAGATCAAAAGGGATTCAAAAGAAAAATAAACGATAGAATGGACAACAAATTTAAACAAGAGGTGTCCCTTTCGGGGAAAGGAAAGAAGGAATTATCTGGAGTGCGTGCAGACTTCAATGAACATGATATGCCCTTTGGACTGGATGCCTGATCCATGTAAGCCGTCTGACTCTCAGAAATTCATCACAACTATTACCTCGAGATTGAGAAACCTTGCCCCGGACTGTGTCCATGTCAGTGACCCATTATCCTTTTCGATCAGTGGCGCCCTTTGCGGGTTTTAACCAACTAACCTCTATCATTTCTCTTCTCACCATCGCCTTGTAGTGCTCTTTGCAAGTTTTCACTAACAAGACTCTCTCATTTTTAATTTCTCTGCTTACCATTGCCTCACGGTGCCCGTGTGGGTTTTCACCAATAAGGCTCTCTCGTTTTGTTTCTCTTATTTGCTTGCACCAGATTCAACACTGTATCCTCCAACTTTAAGCATGTTTACCAATTGATCGGAAGGACTTGAAAAGGGTTTTGGTGAGAAGAATTTGTATTGAATTACAACTTTAGAACCTCTTCGGCGAAATTATCACCAAACATATTATAACATCTTCCCCAGCTTAAACTCTTGGGAAAATGTGGATTTTTATTTTGGCGTGACTGAACCCAGGGAGAGGCTACCTACGTATCCTTTCGGAATCAAGTCGAACATAGTTCAGAATTTTTTTTTTCCATTTCATTATTTTTTTTTGTTTCTTTTTTCAACATCTCTTTTTCCTCTTTTTTTTTGGTTTTTGTTTTGATTTTTTTTTCCATTTCATCATTTTTTGTGTTTCTTTTTTCAACATCTTTTTTTTTGTTTTCCAATAACACTTTCGGGTTCCAAAGAGGGTAATCAAAGAAGAGTAACCGGCTCAAAGGGTTTGCAAAAGGGTTAATGGTGTTTGGGTAGCGAGAATGAAAGCCTTCGTCATCCCAACCGGAGAACATTTGAAAATATATAAAGGATCAAACATAGTACATTTTGACATCATCTGCATTGACGGCCGTTTCGGGTTCATTTCGTTCGATGTCCCCCAAGTATAACACTCCTTTTGGTAGCAATTTCCTTATGATGTATGGACCTTTCCAGCTTGGGGCGAATTTTCCTTTCGCTTCTTCGTGGTGCGGGAGGATACGTCTTAAAACGAGTTGCCCTACTTTGAAGTTCCTAGGTCGCACTTTCTTGTTGTAAGCGCAGGCCATTCTTTGCTGGTATAATTGTCCGTGGCACACTGCGACCATTCTTTTCTCATCAATCAAAGTTAATTGCTCCAGTCGGGTCTTGACCCACTCATTGTCCTCAATTTCTGCTTCGATAATAATCCGAAGGGAAGGAATTTCGACTTTTGCGGGTATTACGTCTTCAGTGCCGTAAACCAATAGGTAAGGGGTAGCTCCAACCGATGTGCAAACGGTCGTGCGATATCCTAACAATGCACAAGGAAGATTTTCATGCCATTGCTTGGATGTTTGAATCATTTTCCTGAGAATTTTCTTGATGTTTTTGTTTGCTGCTTCAACGGCGCCATCGGCTTTGGGCCGGTAAGGGGTCGAGTTGCGGTGTGTTATCTGGAACTGTTCACATACCTCCCTCATCAAGTTACTGTTTATATTTGCGGCATTATCGGTAATGATATTTTTTGGGATACCAAAACGACAGATGATATTAGCATGCACGAAATCCACCACCACTTTCTTAGTGACAGATTTGAATGTGACGGCCTCGACCCTTTTTGTGAAATACTCAATAGCAACTAAAATGAATCTGTGCCCGTTTGAGGCCCTTGGTTTGATTGGCCCAATGACATCCATTCCCCAGGCAACAAACGGCTAGGGTGCGGACATAGGATGCAGTTCTGATGGTGGTGTATGGATTAAGTCGCCATGTATTTGACACTTATGGCACTTCCGGACGAAACCGAAACAATCTTTCTCCATGGTCATCCAATAATATCCATCCCGCGAGATTTTGTTTGCGAGGACGTACACATTCATGTGGGGACCGCATACTTTTGAATGGACCTCGCTCATGATCCTTTCGGCTTCTTTGGCATCTACACATCTTAACAGATTTAGATCGGGAGTCCTTTTATACAATACTTCCCCACTTAGGAAGAAACTGTTGGCGAGCCTTCGGATGGTTCTCTTTTGGTCTCCGTTGGCATGCTCGGGATATTCTCTTGTCTTCAAAAATCTTTTAATATCATGATACCATGGTTGGACATCGGGTTCTACTTCGACCGTGTTGCAATAACCATGTCTTTCCTTGATTTGGATCTCCAATGGGTCTATGCGAACATTACCCGGATAGGCCAGCATTGCAGCTAGGGTGGCCAGCGCATCGGCTAACTCATTGTGGCACCGAGGAATATATCTGAACCCAACGGCTTTGAATTGCTTACTAAGATTCTCCACATGTTCTCTATAGGGAAGGAGTTTAACAACTCGAGTTTCCCACTCTCCCTGAGCCTGCTTAATTATCAAATCAGAGTCCCCCATGATCAACAACTCTTCTACACCCATGTCAATGGCCATGTTCATGCCCATTATACAAGCTTCATATTCAGCAGTATTGTTTGTGCAGAAGAAACGGAGGCNGGTATAAGCCAATAAATAATGTTGGAGCTTCTGAGCAACCCAAGTTAGAGCGCAGCAAGTCCTTTCTAACTGAGAATACTTGGCCTCGTAGCTTGTGAACTTCTTGCTTAAGTAATAAATGGCCTGCTCTTTCTAGCACCGTCAGGTATAGGAACAGAGGTCTCCCCGGTTCTGGTGGGACTAACACTGGAGGATTTGACAAATATTCTTTGATATTGTCGAAAGCATCCTGGCACTCGTCTGTCCATTTGATGGCTGCATCTTTTTTCAACAGCTTGAATATAGGCTCGCATGTGGAGGTCAACTGAGCGATGAACCTGCTGATGTAATTCAACCTACCCAACAGACTCATGACTTCCTTCTTGGTTCTTGGGGGTGGGAGATCCCGAATAGATTTTATCTTTGTCGGGTCCAGCTCAATGCCCCGTCGACTGATTATAAATCCCAGTAATTTTCTGGATGGAACTCCGAAAGCGCATTTGGCTGGGTTTAATTTCAAGTCATATTTGCGCAGGCGTTTGAAGAATTTCCTCAAATGCTGCACATGGTCACTTTGAGTTCTGGACTTAATGATCACATCATCCACGTACACCTCAATCTCCTGATGCATCATGTCGTGGAATATGGCGGTCATGGACCTCATATAAGTTGCCCCAATGTTCTTTAAACCAAATGGCATGACCCCGTAACAGTATGTTCCCAAGGGTGTGGTGAAAGCTGTCTTTTCTGCATCCTCTTCATCCATCACCACCTGGTGATATCCGGCATAGCAATCGACA
>MDKJ01072721.1:0-15242 GCA_005239525.1 Nicotiana knightiana
GCCAAATAATAATAGTTAAGTGACCGTGCTAGAACCACGGAATTCGGGAATGCCTAATACCTTCTCCCGGGTTAACAGAATTCCTTACTCGAATTTCTGGTCGCAGACATTTAAAACAGAGTCAAAATTTCCTCGGTTTGGGATTTAAATAAATAAATGGTGTCCCGGAACACCGTAAAAATTCGGGTGGCGACTCTGAAACTAATAAATAAATCCCAAATCCGAATAATGTCACTTAAATTGGAAGAAACTCCCGTATCCAACCCTGTGTAGGAAAA
The DNA here is from genome assembly GCA_005239525.1 of Nicotiana knightiana. NCBI lineage: Eukaryota > Viridiplantae > Streptophyta > Magnoliopsida > Solanales > Solanaceae > Nicotiana > Nicotiana knightiana. The sequence goes on from MDKJ01072721.1 coordinate 279, forward strand.
ATGAGGTGTGACAAACCTGAATCGGTCCATGAAGTCTAACCTGAATCGGTCCATGAACAATTTCATGCGAATCTTCTCGTCTATTCCTACTCCAACCAATTTGTCATAATAGGTCCTCAGATGGACCCTGGGATCACCTGTACCATCTAAAATTTCGAACTTAGGAGGCTTGTAACCCTCTGGTAATTCAACATCGGGCTATATGCAGAGATCTTCATAGTTCAATCCTTCGACTCCCTTGTTTCCTTCAACGCCCTGAACTCCGCTAGTCAACTTCTTGAGTTCCTCGACCAAATTCTTAATGAGCATATCCTTCTCACCGGATTTAGGTGTGTAAGCAACATGTTGGGTGGAGTGAGGTAGAGTCTCCACGTATATGGGGTTGTTCTGATGACCTGGTGTTTGAGCATAGAGGTGGTCACTTGTGGAGTCTTGTGGTTCAGGGATAATTAGCGGGGTATTTATTGGAGCGTGGAAAGTGTTGTGCTGGTGCTGTGGTGGGATAATTTGTTTTTTCGATGGAGTCCTATGATGATGAGTTGTGGGAGGGTTCTGTTTGTTTGGGGTTTTCTGAGGAGGTATGGGATTTTGAATGACATCTAGGACACCGAGTGAGAAGGATAAATTTTCCAAGTTCCGGACATGCTCCAGCTCCTCTTGGAGTTTCAACAACCTTTGCTCGAGTTGTGACATAAGCATCATTCTGAACCTGAGTACCTTGATTGTCAAAAGCTTATGTTCGTTCCACTGGCGTTGTGTTTTCCTGTCTGATGTTGCCCAAATCCTCCATTTTGCCTTTGCCTTTGCTGCCTTTGCCTTTGCCTTTAAGTGGACTAGGAGGAGGAGGAGGTGAAGGGCCCCTGGATCTTGTGTGATATTAATGCCAGAATGCACGAACCAACCCTTTGGGGAGGGAATAATCAAAAGAGAAACAAAACAAAAATAAAAAGTAGCTAATTCAGTGAAGATCATGAGAAAATATTGCAGTATTTAAACACATAGTGCGGGAATAAAAGCGTGTCCTAATTTGGGAGCCTCGTTGTGCCCGAGGTAGGCCTAGCGACAAGTTGATTTCGGATAACTTAGATGCAAAATGCCTCATTTCATTAATGTAAAATAGACGAGTCCAAAATGACACTAAAGTAATGAGCAGGAAATAAAGTCACTAATGGAACTTGGCCTTATTACATTGGTAAAAGCAATGAAAAGGAAACCTAGACTACTTAGTCTCCGAAGGACCTTCCCCAGGCTTGGTCTTCTTGGTTCAGTCAATCAGGTTCCTCAGGTCGTGCATGCTCAATAGCAGGTATACCCTTGCTAGATGCCCTCCTTCATTTCCTTCAGCATTCTGGCAGTCGGCGACCCTTTTTCTTGTCTCTACTTCTACCTCCATCAGACCCTTCTCCAAATATTCCAACCTTTCACTAGATTTGATGGCCCTTTTATTTCCATTCATCGATCAGTTCCATATTAGTCTTGTGTTGCTCTAAATGCTCGGCCTCGGACTCACGAAGCCTTTTGTGCAGATTATTGTATTTCACCTGAGCCTCAGCTGCTTCGTCTATGACTCTGTTTTTGCTGATGCCTGGCTCAACTATCCCTGCTACTCTTCCAACCATGATAGGTAGAAGCGTACATGCCCTACGTGGTACCTATCGAGCTCGATGGTGTCGTTTTCTACGATAACCTTGAGATGCCACAGATACTGAGCTTCACATTTGTACGGGATATCGTTGTCCATAAAATCTGCCCTGTAATGACTCATTTTGGAGACTCGCAGTATAATTTTATTTCTACCGGCCTGTATCATGACCCTGATAGGAACATATGGATATATGCCCCTTAAACCAATCAACACCAGGTGCGGAGCGTCCCTCGATCGGATGATGAATTCGCTGGTAGGTAACCATTCAAACATCCATTGAACCTGGTCCTCAGTCAAATTATCAAAGAACTGCGTCCATTCTGTAGCATTTTCTGGTTGAGCAAACCTATCAGGGATGTAGGTCATCCTCTTAGGGTGGTGGAAGGCTATATGATCATTCCACGCCATTCGTGGAAATTCCTGACGATATTGGCCTCTCTGGAGATGCTCCAATAACCAAACCTGTAGTAGCAGGTTGCAACCTTCAAAGTGTTTGGCCGCCTTCTGGAAGTGGTCCAAGGCTCAATATATGTCTGCTATGATCATAGGGACAATGGTATATGTTTGCCCTTTGATCCCTTCCATTAAGGTTTTGGCTACCATAGTCAGTCTAGTGTGAATCCGGTCTCCTTTGCTTGGAAACACCATCAGACGCAGGAAGCAAACGACAAACGCAAAAACCCTGGGGTGAATGTGACCCAAGGAAGTAATAGAGAACTTGTCGTGGAAGATACAATAGGATTTTCTATGGTCGTATCATTCATAGAGATAATCAAAATGTATGTAGGAATCTGTCAGGCACTCAAAACCATCGTTCTTCTTTAAACCCATCATTTTCAGGAACCCTCTAGCAGCACGGTTCTCCAGTACCAACAAACCTGGACTGTCCCAAGGTAAACCCGCAAAACCCCCTATCTCCTCCAAGAGGTGGGTCATTTATATGTTGCCAAAATGGAACACATACCTTTCTCTATCCCAGAACATAGTGGCTGCTTCGATCAACATGTTGTTTGGTTGAATATCCAGTAAAGAGGGCAAGTTCCCGAGGACCCTCTTCACATGTTCTTTTTCACTGGGTGAGAGGTCTTCCTACCAATCCAGTAATAGTGGTGGTATTCTTTGGACCATGTCGAACCTGGGGACTTCATGCCTCATTTTCTACAAAATAGATAGGTCAGAACCTTACCCGCCAGGCTCGACTATTTATACACTTATGATTATCATGTAAGCATTTAGTTCTCCAAATAAATGCACAGAACGTGACTACGTCCGTTGGGATTATGAAAAACCCGATGGTCTTTAAATAAGGTTGTTTTAAAGGGTTATTGTGAGGACGACATGCTAACCTGGCTAGGTTGGACCATGATGCATGCAAAATATAACAGAGTAAGGTTTCTATGGGGTTTTAGATTGGTACCCTCAAGCGAACAACTTGAGGGGGAAAGGCACGGAACCGTCGACTGCACCGCTGATCGACTAGTTTTACCGCAAATAAGCCTTTCCGAATTTAGGGGTGGTATAAAATGGAAGGGCGCAAACACTCATCAAGAGTTGCTATAGGATTTGAATAGGAACGAGTAAAATATGATGTTGAGCATGATTATGCAACAATAAATGAGCAATAAAAGCATGTTGTCATGTATTTGCACGTTATGAAAGTGGTAAATCAACAATTATAATTGAAAAAGCAGTTAGGAAGAAAAACAAAAAGAAACATGTCAGTTTTGATTTTAAGAGGAATAAATACTTGAAAGAGATAATCAATTAATGGCACACAAAGGGGGGAAAGGGAAAGGTCGCAAGTATTAACAAAGTAAAGACAAGTTCACAAAGCAGTTTGAAATGGTAAAAGCCTAGATAAATCCCCAGCAGAGTCGCCATGCTGTCGCGCCCCCCTCTTTCCTCCCCTTTCGGGTCGGTCAGGGTGTTCGACATTATTGGGACAACTCATTTCCTTTTGGGAAAGGGATAAGGAATTGAAGAGTCGCCACCTAAAGATTTTAAGGTGCGCTAGGGCACCTACTAAAGGTCATTTATAAACACAGATTAGATAACCAGAGATAAGGTAAGGGCTTGAAATTACTTCAAGGAGAAGGTGTTAGGCACCCCTTAAAGTCCACAACTGTGGTTCCCGGCCAAAAAAGCTTTATGAATTTTAAAATACAGGTAGCACATAAGCAAAAAAAACATATAGGTAAACAAACAAAGATTTTGGGAACATTCGCAGTCTAAGCACACATAAGTGCTTAAGTTTAAAAAAGATTTAAAGTCTAAAAATACATATACAAGGTTTGAAAGAGTTATGATATAAACACATATGTAGGGAATATGGGGTCCTAGGTTGTTTATCTTATAGCATCACATCGGTACAATGCCCGGTAATCACTCCTTAGAAGAGGGGCTACACGTTGCATTAGCGCACCGGTCATCATACCCATATCTACTCTTCCCCACCCCTTAGCTGTTATTAAAGCGGGTGTTGTTTAACGATCTCTATACGTGTTGTTACCCGTACCTTCTTAATGGCCCTAGAGGAATTTAGGACCTCTACCTATAGGAAGTTCTAGACAGACCCCTAAGTTTGAAATGAGAAAATACTAGGCGACAAGCAAGAACAGATAGGATTTGAATAGATAAAGCAGGAAAAAGCAATTAAGAGGCTCAGATTTACCTCCACAGATAATGCACATAAGCAGCACGTCTCAAACACAAACAAGGGCAGTACTATTAAGCAGGATCCTAAAATATTATGTCTAAGTGAAAATCAGAACACAAAAGATATGCAGCTTCAATTTCATAAACACAGAAGCAGGACCTAATCAGTTTGCCTATTGAGTTTAAAACCTGTTAACCATTAGGCAGTAAATACAAAGCAACAGTCTTTCAATTTTTAAAAAGATGGATTACCTAAGGCTTGCGTAGGCGTGGGATTGTGCATAATAATTACCAGAATTGTTAGAAAATAGTTCAGCAGTGGTTATACCTAAAAACATGCGGTTCTAGGTGTTGCAAAATACAGGGATTATCACCAGTTTATTTTAAAAAACAAGATGATCAAATATGAGATCGTCTTATGTCCTTTTTCATGCATCAGTAGTTTAACTAAGTGTGACTGGGCGAGGTCCTAAAGCATGGTATCTACTACGCACGTAGAGATGCAGAATGGCTGCAGAAGTCCTAAAGCATGATTTCTAAATGCACAGGAAGTTACAGCATAATTTCAGGATGTGCAGGAGCAACATTTTTATGTTGATGCTATTATTTAGCCCTGAAATAGGATTTCTAAGTGATGAATAGGGTCAAATGAGATGTTGAAGCAGTAAACCTAAAACATGATATCTAATGCATGACATGCTTAGAATGTACTGTCCTAAACATGGATTCTAATGCACATATAGGAAGTGTAAACCTAAGGCATGGTTTCTACCCCTTGATATTGATAACATATATAGCTACCCTCCCCTTTTCACTAGTCATTCCCCATATCTGTTTACAAATAATTATTACAGATCAGCTGAGTAAATTACATAAATAGAAAAAGGAAAAGAAGAAGTTAAACTATAGGGAGCCTAAAAAAAATAGGCCCAGATTCCCAGAACCTCAAGTGCTCAAATGTTTCATAGCCTTTCTCATATCTGGGTGTGTCAGAGTTCCCTAAAGACCTCAAGGGATCCCGGGCAGTGCTCACACCCAGATTTCATGACCATAATTGAGTTAGTGCAGTGTGGAAGGGCCAGCCCCAGTGCACCAGAGTTCAGAGGGATCTCATAGGAATCCCAAAGCAGTCATACACTGAAGGGGAAGAACCTAAGGACCTAAGAGTAGAGTGAGAGTGCTTGACATAGTTTTGAAAAGGTTTTAATAGGAAAGACAGCGTTTGGAAAAGACTTAGTTGAAACAGTTTTATAAAATAGGAGAGTTGTTTAGTAAAAAAAATAGTTTGTTGATAAGAGTAGGACAATTAACAAACAGTAGACTAATCACAACACAAACAGATTCAGCACATTCAAATCACAATCCTTCATACAAGGGTGATGGGAATTGGGGACACATAAAACACATCAGTGTGTATAGTGAAGCATATAACAACAGGGTGCACATAATCTTTTTCAAGAGTTTTATAGGATCAAGAAGTTAATCATACAACTAGTAGTAAAGACATAGGGCATGAATCACAGAAAAACCATGTGAAAACAAATTACAGTGGACAAGTTAGAACACATAGCCAAAGTTACTGTAACATTGTACAACTTAGAAAAGTAGATCAAGCAAGAACATGAGTGAACAGATTAGGCAAGAATCACAAGTGTCCATAGTTTAAGCATGCTGACAGATTGAAACATGCTAGATAAAGCAGTAGGTAGGGTTAGGCATACTAATCACAGGTTTAGCAGAACTAAATTCAGACATGCTAGGTGAAACAGTAATTAAGCAATGTAATTTAGACATGCTAGTTACCTATTGAACAACAAGATAGTAAGCAAGAACAAGACTAAAGCATCAATAGAACACATAGAGTTTAGACTTTGAAATTGAATCAGGACATACCAGTTAAGGAGAGAAAGCATAGAGTATACAACAGAAGTTGTATAATAACTAGCCTTGGTTTACAGCCTGCTAGAGCAGTGAAAGTTGCAAGTAACAGATAAGAACAAATAGAGCCTTTTAAGTGTAAGAGAGCTTTTTGAACTAATGTGTTCGTGTCTGTTGAGAGATGAAACATGGGAGTTTATATAGTAGTTTAAGAGTAGGAAAAATAACGCAAAAAGAAATCAGAAGCCAACAATTAAGGAAATCACATAATTCAATCACCTAAGGAGTTTCGGAACAGACTCCTTTAATTAAGGGCTAATGATTCAAACGGTAATAACATGGATTCAATTAAGGCAAGAAATTCAAATCAAACCAAATAAGGGAGTCAGAATAAACTCCTTTAATTAAGGGCAATTTATCAAACGGTAATAACAGGGATTTAATTAAGGAAAGAATCCCAATCAAACCATGTAAAGGAATCACTAAGAATCCACAGTGATACAGGCAATTAAATAAGGCAGGGATGAATCAGTAAGGTCTTAAATAAGGAAAAAACGAGAATTATGCACATAAACTTTAACAGAGTGAATCAGCCAATCAAAATTTCACAGTAATACTGATTTCTGGGAAGAAAGATATCAACTTCCTCAAATAGAGAAGCTAAGTAAAATTTCAGAAACACATAAAAATTAATCCGGAAAATTGACTCAGAAACCCTAATAGAGATTAATTAGGATAAAAATCACAAAGCAATGAATTTGACTAAGAAAAATCGTGTATGTCAAAGATATAGAGTGAATAAATACAACTAGTAACATTGAAAAACTTAGAATCGAAGAAAAAAGCGAAATAATGTCAAAAGTAACACGGAAAACCCAGAATCGAACCAATAATATAAGAAAAAATGGAGCAGATGATTTTCAGTAAATCGGTCAAAAGCACACAAGAACAGAAGATTAAATATTCAAAATCAGAAAACTTTTGGAGCAGATGATTTTCAGTAAACCCTAGTTTTAGGAAAATGAAAAACCACTTGAAAAACCAGGAAACTTTCAAGGAAACATGTGAGATAGGTTCGATTCATCTCAGATTTGTAAAGATCTGAGAAGATCGAAGATAGAAATTAGGGTTTTGAGAAAATAGCATAAAGACGAAGACGAAGCTTAGAAATCCATAGGTTTAGGCAAAAGTAAGAAGATCTTATTAGAGATCGAACCAGAACGGCCTGAAACAGGCAAGCAAAATCCAAAGTCGTAAGTGGACTGACCCTGGTCCCTTGAGGACTTTAGAGACAAGCAATACCGGCATAAGAGAGCCATGAGAGGCCTGAGAGTGCTAGAGAATCACCACGGTTGACGACATATGAGAGGCGGCAAGGTGAGAGTTAGGGTTAGGATTAGAAAGGATTTGGAGAGGAGAGTGAAGTGTTACAGCGGAGAGGGTGAGTGGAATGAGAGGGTTTGGGAGGGAGGGGTCGTTTGGGTTTAATTATGGTAAAGGGGATCTGGACCGTTGATAAAAAATGATCAACGATCGGGATTTAACAAGAATTTGAGTCGGGTTAGGTAAGGGTTTGGGCTTGGGTTATATTGGGCTAGTGTATCAAGTATTTGGGCTAGCTGGTTTAGGCTAGAATTAAAATAAAAGTGGCTATTTGTTAAATACCCCAAATAAATTGATTAAAAATAATTTGTATAATAATTACTAATTATAAAAAATGAATTTCATGTATACAGATGTTTTAAAAATGGCTATTTAGTATTTGAAAATACAAAAGACTAATTTCTGGTAAAAAAAATAATACAAAAATTATATGAATGGGCTACAATTGCAAACTTATTGCAATTGCAGCCAAAAGATGCCAAATTGGCTATTTATAGAATAATTGGACCTAATAAGACCATAATAGTAATATTGAATCTAGAAAATGATTTGAAATCATTTGTGATGCAATTTTGTAATTATTTATTAGAATAAAATACTGGAAAAATTAATAAAATATGTAGAAAATTGTGGGAAAATATCAATTGATGCTAATGCATGATTTTGACGACATATATGCATTTTGAAATAATTTTTAGGAAAAATTGAGTATTAACAATCCTTCGCACAACAGGGATACTGGAAGCTAGTGGGGTCCCATTTACTACCTTCCAGTTCGCAGGAGCTGCACTCGCTTGGTGGGAGGCTTATGAGAGGCGTAGACCTGCTGATGCAGCACCCCTTACCTGGCGTCAGTTCTCCGTTCTGTTCCTGGAGAAGTATATACCGCAGTCCCACAGGGAGGAGCTGCACAGGGAGTTCGAGCAGTTGCGCCAGGAGGACATGACTGTGACGCAGTATGAGATGAGGTTCTCCGAGTTGGCCCGTCATGCTATTTGGCTAGTTCCCACATATAGGGAGAGGATCAGGAGGTTTGTTGATGGCCTCACTTATCAGCTTCGGATTTTTTTGACCAGGGAGAGGGTATCTGGTGCTTCTTTTGAGGAGGTGGTTGACATTTCCAGAGAGATTGAGTCGGTTCACCTCCAGGAGCGAATCGAGAGAGAGGACAAGAGGACTCGAGGATCTGGGAGTTTTGGTGGGGTTCCTTCAGGGGGCAGCCTCAGCCCGGCAGAGTCCGTCCATTTAGGCAGGCTCAGCCAGGTTGCTCAGGTTATCGTGGTGGATCAGTTGGTCATGATCCTCACAGTTCGCATCAGGTGCACCCATCTTTTAGTGCCCTGCCAGCTCAGAGTTCATCTTGGACACCATCGGTTCAGAGTTCATCTATGCCTGGTTCTTCTAGTGGTAATCCTGGTGCTAAGGGTTCCCTTCAGTCCCTAGTGCCATTCTCTGAGAGAGGTTGCTTTGAGTGTGGAGATGTGGGCCATATCAAGAAGTTTTGTCCCCATCTTGCGAGAGATATTTATCAGTAGAGGAGTCATCCCGCAGCCTCAGACTCAGTAGCTGCACCGCCTGCCCAGGAAGCTAGAGGTGGGGGTCGGGCAGGTAGGGGTCACCCTAGAGGGGGAGGTCGATCCAGTGGTGATCAGGCCCAATTTTATGCACTTTCAGCCAGACCGGATGCGATGGCTTCTGATGCCGTGATCACAGGTATTGTTTCAGTCTGTCACGAGAAGCTTCAGTTTTTATTTGATTCAGGTTTTTTCATATTCACATGTTTATCATATTTTAGCCCATTCTCTGGATACGCCCCGTGAATCTTTTTTTACATTTGTTCATGTGCCCGCTCTTGTAGGTGATGTTGTTATTACGGACCGTGTGTGTCGGTCGTGTGTGGTACCGATTGGGGGTCTGGTGACCTGGTGGATGTTCCATTTCTGAGTATGGTCGGTTTCGACATAGTTTGATCTGATAGATGATGATACTTTTAGGTATGAATTTATGTAGGTGTTTTTCACCGATTCGGATTGTTTGACTCAGTAGAACTATTGCGAGGGTGTCAGTTAATGGCTATTGGGTTGATATGTGCTCCGAGATGATCTAGGGGTTACCCGTCCCTACTTCGGGGAGCGGCAATTCGTTGGTTTTAGGCACACATGGTGTGGTTATGTTGTGGGCTTCTAGAGGAGTTAATTAAGGTAAAGTAGCTGGGTATCATAGAGTTTGGACGTATGAGTTGTGTTCTTTTAGATTTGTTTGATTTGGTTCGGTGGCGTGTGAGGAATTCTTAGCATTTCATTGTGGTGTTACTCGTTAATAATGAGAGACGATTCTTTTGTTTGGTGTCATTTCTTATGTTGGGTATGTTTGAGGTGTTATAACGGGTCTCTGTTCAATGTCGGGTTTATTACCGGCATTTGGGTGGCTTGGGTGTCTATTGTGATTTGAGCTTATCATTAGGAGTGTTCGAGATAGGTGATATACCATGTGACATCGTCTTGAGTTATGACTCTGGTTGGGTACATCATGTTCAGGTATATACGGTGTGTGGAGGCGTGATTCTAATCTTGTAGATGAGTTCTGACGTGGAATTTGGGTTCTAAGGCGTAGGGATTTGGTTGGATATAGTGCCATTCGAATGTGTTGTGTTATTAGATCGATGCGGGGTAGGGTGACGTGGGGTCACCCCCGGGTATGTGCATGGTAAGGTTATTCGGTGGTTTGATGGCTTTTGGAACAACTCTTGGCACGTTCGAGGATGAACGTTTGTTTAAGAAGGGGAGAATGTAACGACCCGGCCGGTCGTTCCGAGAGTTTAGCCCGTCTCCCCCATTTCGGATTCATTGCTTGTGTGGTTCATCTCTTTTGTGGGGCGTTGGGTTGGTTGACTCGGGTTCAGAGTGGTCATGGTGAGAAATGAGACACTTAGTCTCTTAAGTTGGCCTTATAGTTAGAAAAGTCAATCGGAAGTTGACTATTGGGTAAACGACCTCGGAATGTGGATTTTATAGCCCGGATAGATTCGTTAGGTGATTTGAAACTTAGAAGTGTGTTCGGAATGAAGTTTTGATGTCCGGTGTAGAACTAGGCTTGAATTGGCACAAGTTAGTTTTTGGTGATTTCCGATCGGCAGGGGAAAATAGGCTATCGGGGTCGGAATAGAATTTCGGAAGTTGGAACAGGTTCCTAATGTCATTTTGGATATGTGTGCGAATTTTCAGGTCAATCGGATGTGTTTTGGATGGTTTCGGCATCCTTGGTGAAATTTAGAAATTTCAAAGTTCATAGGCTTGAATTTGGGGTGGTTTTAGTGTTTTTGCGTTGTTTTTGGTGTTTAGAAGGCTCGAATAAGTTTGAATGAGGTTATGGGAATTGTTGGTATTTTTGGTTGGGGTCCCGAGGGGCTCGGGATGATTTCGGACGGCCATCGGGGAGTTTTGAAGAGTGAAAAGGTTGCTGGTGTGAAGTCTTCTGATGTTTCTGCACCTGCGGATGGGGAGCCGCAGGTGTGATGGTTCGTGCGTAGGTGCGGAAGAGGGGGACCTGGCCAAGGAGCGCAGGTGCGGACGCCTGGTCGCTCCTGCGAGCCCGCAGGTGCGGAAGTTCGAACTTATGTCATTTTCGCAGGTGCGCACCTGGGACCGCAAGTGCGGGTCTGCAGGTGCGAGAATAGGACCGCAAGTGCGGTCATCGCTGGGCAGAACCTATAACAAGAACCCTTAGCGAATTTTTGTCATTCTTTCACCATTCTTATTCGGGTTTGAAGCTTTTGAAGGGTTTCTGAAGAGGGAAATCGATAGTTCTTCATTGAGGTAAGGATTTTGGACTTAAAACTTGTTCATATGTGATTAAAGGTCTGATTAATGGCGAAATTGGGGGGAAACAGTGCTAAAAATAGGTAATTAGGGCTTGTGATTTAGAGACCTTAAAATGGAAATTTGAGGGGTCATTTGGACTCCGATTTCAGTGTTCTGGGTATGTATAGACTCCTGGGAGGATAAGGAGTCTTGTGGTGTAAATTTTATCGAGTTCCGAGACATGGGCTCGGGGGTCGGGTTTGGCCAACTTCGGGATTTTTGAGTAATTTTGATAAATTTCGATTAGGTTTCGTTCCTTGGCGTATTATAATGATATACATCTGATTTTTTTGGTAGATTTGGAGCACTCAAAGGCCAAATTTAGAGGCAATACTGCAGAATAGTATTTTAGCCGGTTTTGTGGTAAGTAACGTTTCCAAACTTGGTTCTGAGGGTTCGAAACCCCGAACTACTTGTTATGTGATTAGAATTGGTGTCGCACATGCCAAGTGACGGACGAGCGGGCGTGCACTGTGAGACTTGTGACATGGTTCATCCCATGGCACCACTTAGTGATTATTCTCTGATGATATTTGTGCTTCTATTAATGTGGTAATTGTGAACATGTTAGAAATCATGTTAAGTATAAATGCTACGCTTCACGTCGAAAATGCTGAGACCCGAGTGGTCGTATATTACTGTCTCGTTTTGTGATTAGTTGATTTCTTATACTCAGTCCTGTTATAGCATATCACTTCATACCTCAGTCTCAGTATTGTTAATTATATGCATACTTATCGTTGTTTCGGGTTGATGGATGCATCTGTGACCCATGTGAGTGAGACTGGAGAGTAATGACTGAGTGAGGCCAAGAGCCTGTTGTTGAGACAATTATGAGATCGGATTGCACACTGCAGCGATACTTAAATCATGCCTTCGTTGGCTTGATATAGCGCTTGGGCCACTAGGAACCATCTGAAGTCTTTACACCCCCAGTGAGCGCATTGATGTTGAGGGATGGATTTTCCCTGGGCATGGATCGTGTTCGAAGTTGATGTTATGTGAGGAATGGATTGTCCCTGGACATGGATCTTGTCCGAGTGTTGTATTCCGTAGATGGACCTTCTCCGTGGGGTAGGATCGGCCTTTTTCCTCAATACTGAGTAAATACGGTCATTGATGATTATGTATATTCCGGGATGGACCTTCCCTGGGCCTGAGAGCCATATACGGTACTGAGTGGACTGATGTGTGAGGGTTGTGAGCACTATGTGCATATCCACAGTGGTTTCATACATTTTTATTTATGACTGCATATAGAGAATACTGACATACTTGGCATATTTACTCATTCTGATAAACTGTTAGCATGTCTAATTTCTGTATATTGTCTGATGTAAATTCTGAGATTTAGTCTGTCACTACCTCTCAACCCATAGTTTGGGTTCGTTACTTCTGAGATGGTGTAATCACGTTACCCCTGCACCTTGTGTGCATATCCAGGTACATCGGGACCCGATAGTGGATACTGAGCAGCTGTCAGAGTTTTATTGGAGTTGTCGAGGTAGCAGCTGGCGATCGCGACCGCGTCTTCTCTTTCTTATTCTACCTGTTGTTCTTTATTTTGAGACTATGTTGTACATTTCTCCTTTTCCTTGCTTTGACTGAGTGACACCGGATCCGGGGTTGGAGATTTTAAATTTTGTTTCAAATATTGTTTAAAAACTTAGATTATTTGTATTATCAATAATTTCGTTTAAAATTGTATTTTTTTACTGGAAATTGAATTTAGCTTAGATAAAATGGGCGGCTTTCCTGGTTCTATGACAGGCGCCATCACGAACCCAAAATCGGGTCGTGACAGTTATTGGGATTTATGACCCCTTCTGCGTCCTCATCGTTGAAGGAAAAGGTTCCTTCTAGTATGTAATCCCGAATTTGCTTCTCCCTTGTGATCGACACCTTGGTGCGTTTTAACACTGGCCCTTGGGGAAAATCGACTCCTTCGACAATTATGTGAATGATGTGTTATGGTACTTCTTGCTTGTTTTGTCTGTTGGACTCTCTGTATCTGAAACGGTTCTTGGCTCGATCGCTTAGAAACTCCCGAAGGTGCCGGTCGTTGAATAACCAGGCTACTTCTTCTCTCACCAAGGTTACAGAATCAAAAGGGACATTGTTGCTAATATGCCTGTCGAAACCATTCTTTCTCATAAGCCCTAGATCATTTCTCCTTCCACATCGTACAAAGTTGCACCCAGGTCTGTTGCCCCTACGATCTCCATTATACGGCTGGTATCGATCCTTGTTCAACCTTGGTTCTCGATCAATGTCCCTTTTGATTCTGTCGACGGGCCTGATAAGATAAACGGACTCGGAAGGAGCCCCCAGCTGGTTTTCTTCGACTCTAATATTCGATTGATCCTAATTATGTACATCGGCGCAGTTAACAGCCGGGTATTCGATCAAGTTCTGTTTCAACTGTTGTGAAGCCACTGAGCTTCGTACATTTAGACCCTGAGTGAAAGCTTGAATGGCCAATCATCAGCGACCGGTGGTAGATCCATTCGTTCCATTTGGAACCGACACACAAACTCTCTAAGCATATCGTTATCTTTATGCTTTACTTTGAAGAGGCCCGACTTCCTAGTCTCGACCTTTATGGCTCCGGCGTGCGCTTTTACGAAAGAATCTGCAAGCATGGCAAAAGAATCAATAGAGTTAGGTGGTAAGTTATGGTACCATATCATTGCTCCCTTTGACAGGGCTTCCCCGAATTTCTTTAGTAACATGGATTCGATCTCGTCGTCCTCCAAATCATTTCCTTTTTTCGCACATGTGTAAGAGGTGACATGCTCTTTAGGATCGGTCATTCCATTATACTTAGGAATCTCGGGCATGCGAAACTTTTTGAGGATCGGTTTGGGAGACGCACTCGGGGGAAGGGCTTTTGTTCGATCTTTTTGAAATCCAAACCCTTCAACATTTGTGGTGCCCTGGGGATTTGATCAACCCTAGAATTATAGGTTTCCACCTTCTTATCATTTGCTTCGATCTTCTTTCCACTGATTCAACTCGCTTTGTTAGTTCCTCGAGCATCTTTATGATCGCGGGATCGGTCCCTGATTCATTTCCGTTCGATTTCCTTGACACTGATTCGACCCTGTGAACAATTTCCTGGGATGGCTCGGGACCGATTCTGCTTGGTGCATGGTTCTGGTTTTGGAGTTGTGCTATTGCGTCTTGTTGAGCCTGCAATATCTCGAAGATCACCCCAAGGCTGATTCCGCCTTCTCGCCGCCATGTGTGCTCTGAGCGGTCGATCGAACATCCTTGCGGATGCTACTCTCGGGGTCGACGGCCAAATTTGCATTAATGGCTACATGGGAGCTGACGTCGATTGGATCTAAAACGGAACTCCATCTAGGCCAAATGGAGGTATGTCGTTCCCTGGTGCTATGTTGTCATTTTTATCATGATGCCCGAAGTCATTGTCCACGTGTACAGGTTCTGCCTGAGAGTTCGACATGTTAATCCTGAAATCAAAGATACTCACAAGAACAAGTGTAAAATAGTGTGTGTTACGAAGGTTAGTACCAGGCA
>ML410232.1:0-41516 GCA_005239525.1 Nicotiana knightiana
AATGCGCATAAAATGTAAGGTATATCACATGTTAAACTATGTAATTTAGTCTCGCATCAATGGCCAAAATGGTAGGGCAAGTATTGGAAAGCCATAAGATCACTTTCCATGAAGATGAATTGCCGTTGGAAGGGTTGAGTCACAATAGGGCGCTATATCACAGTGCAGTGCAAAGATAAATTCATTTCCAGGGACTTGATAGATGGAGGATCAAGTCTCAACATCTTTCCATTGACTACTTTGAAGAGATTGGGTAAAGGTTTGCATGAAATACGAGAAGCAACTATGAACGTGAAAGCATTCGATGGGTCTCAAAGGTCCACGATTGGGGAAACCAACCTCTGTTTGTAGATGGGACCGACTTGGTTTGATGTTGAATTTCAAGTACTAGACATATCCGCCTCATACAATCTGTTGTTGGGACGACCTTGGATACACACTGCCGGGGCCATAGCTTCCACTCTGCATCAGGCTGTGAAGTTTGAATAGAACCATCAGGAAGTGATCATTCATGGAGACGAGAGTAATCCTATTTATACCAACCAGACTGTTCCAGTCGTGGAGAATAGAAGGAAGTTGGGTGGAGAGACTTTCCATCGCATTGAGCGTGTTAACACGATCGAGAAGGATAAATGGTGGAGTAGCAAAATAGAGAGCATATTAGCATGGACAGGATATGAACTTGGTAAAGGGCTTGGAAAGAATCTCCAGGGCATCGCCAAACCAATACAATTAAAGCGTCACGACACAACCTTTGGACTTGGATATCAGTACACTTGGCACGAGTATCAAAATTGGTCGCCACCATGGGGTGGTCCTTACTACCCTCTTGAGCAACCGATACCACATTTTAGCCAATCCTTCCATCAGGCCGATATGATGTGGGGATCTGAAGAAGATGAAATTTTAGCTGGTTTAAGGAATGTGTCCTTGGAAGATGAAGATAAGGACTTCAGTGTAATAGTTGAGGAGGAGGAGGAGGAAGGCCTCGTCATTCAGACCGTGGAGAAAGGAGTTGTTCTTAGAAACTGGACCGCCATACCATCACGGGCCTGCCGAGTTCCGGGCATTATTATTACTTATCCTGATGAACCAATAACTGTGACATGTAATGAGACAATGCAACATAAGATAGTGACTTAGAGGAAATAGAAGAAGAAGATATAATACCTGAGGAAATTGTCAGAGAAGTGGAAAATTTTGAGAACAAGCCTAAGTCCAATCTAGATGAAACTGAGATAGTCAATTTGGGAGATTCTGAAACAGTCAAAGAAACTCGCATAAGCATTCACCTGTCACCATCAGAGAAAGAAGAGTACACCCCTTTCCTGAAAGAGTATGAATATATTTACGCATGGTCTTATGATGATATGACTGGTTTGAGCACGTCTATAGTGGCTCATAAACTACCTACCAATCTAATGTGTCCGCCTGTAAAGCAGAAGCTCAGAAAGTTCAAGCCAGATATGAGTATGAAAACCAAAGAAGAGGTCACCAACCAAATCAAATCTAATGCTCTCAGAGTGGTCGAATATCCAACTTGGTTGGCCAACATCGTGCCAGTTCCGAAGAAGGATAGGAAAGTCAGAGTATGTGTCGATTATCGGGACTTAAACAGAGCAAGTCCCAAAGATGATTTCCCATTACCCAATATGCACATACTGATCGACAACTGTGCCAAGCATGAACTCTAGTCTTTCATGGATCGCTTCGTAGGATATCATCAGATCTGGATGGATGAAGAAGATGCCTAGAAGACAGCTTTCATTACACCATAGGGGTGTACTGCTATAAAATTATGTTGTTTGGTCTGAAGAATGTTAGGGCCACTTATATTAGAGCCATGACAACTATTTTCCACGACATGATACACAAGGAGATAAAAGTATATGTGGATAACGTCATCATCAAATCCAAGAAGGGTACAAATCATATAGCAGACTTGAGAAAGTTCTTCGATCGGCTTCGGAGGTATAATTTGAAACTGAATCCCGCAAAATGTGCCTTCGAGGTCCCTGCCGGAAAGTTGTTAGGATTCATCGTCAGCCACCAAGGAATTGAGATATACCCGTCAAAGGTCAAGGCTATCCAGGATTCTCCACCTCCAAAGAAAAAGAAAGACGTGACGAGTTTCTTGGGGCGTCTCAATTACATCAGCCACTTCATAGCACAATCAACCGTGGTCTGTAAGCCAATCTTCAAAATGTTAAAGAAGGATGCCGCCACAAGTTGGACTGAAGACTGCCAGCAAGCTTTTGACAAAATCAAGGAATATTTGTCCACACCACCACTCCTAGTCCCGTCGGAACATGGTAGACCTCTGCTACTCTATCTTTCCATACTAGATAGAGCTTTCGGCTGTGTCTTAGGACAACACGACGAAACGGGGAGGAAAGAGCAGGCTATATACTATTTGAGTAAGAAGTTCACACCCTATGAAGAATGGTATTCTTTGTTGGAACGCACATGTTGTGCTCTGACATGGATAGCTCAGAAACGGAGGCATTACTTATGTGACTATACTACATATCTCATATCAAGGATGGATCCTTTGAAGTACATTTTCCAGAAACCCATGCCTACAGGGAAGCTGGAAAATGGAAGATACTGTTGAATGAATTTGACATTGTCTATGTGACTCAGACGGCGATTAAGGGACAGGCTTTAGCAGACCATCTGGCAGAAAATCCTGTATGAGGAGAATATGAACCACTGAAAACGTATTTTCCCGATGAAGAGGTGTCATTTGTGAGAGAAGATATCGCCGAAACCTATGACGGCTGGAGAATGTTTTTCGATGGGGCTGAAAATTTCAAAGGAGTGGGTATTGGAGCTATTTTGGTATCACAGACAGGTCAACATTATCCGGTATCCGCAAAACTCATATTTTCGTGCACCAACAATATGGCAGAATACGAGGCTTGCATCTTAGGGCTCAATTTGGCCATTGATATGAGTACCCATGAATTACTGATAATTGGTCATTCAGACCTCCTGGTACATCAAGTCCTAGGAGAGTGAGCTATAATGAATTCCAAAATATTACCCTATCTATATCATGTGCAAGAGTTGATGAAGAGGTTCACAAAGATAGAGTTCAGACATGTCCCGAGAATCCAGAATGAGTTCGCAGACGCATTGCCACTTTATCCTCCATGATACAACACCTAGACAAGAATTTCATTGACCCTATTCTTGTAAGGATCCATAATCATCCAGCTTATTGCGCTCATGTTGAAGAAGAAACAAATGGGAATCCGTGCTTCCATGATATCAAGGAATACTTGGCAAAAGGGGAATACCCGGAGCATGCAAATCATACTCAGAAACGCACACTCCGAAGACTATCCAATAATTTATCCCAATGTGGAGGAATTATGTACAGAAGGACTCTAGACCTAGGATTATTACGGTGTGTTGACGCCAAAGAAGCTTACAAACTGCTCGAAGAGATACATGCCGGAACATGCGGACCACACATGAACGGTTTCGTTCTAGCCAAGAAGATATTGAGAGCAGGGGATGACTATGGAAACGGACTACATCAGGTATGTCCAAAAGTGTCATCAGTGCCAAATACATGCAGATATGATACGAGTACCACCGAATGAACTCAATGCAACAAGTGCACCTTGTCCTTTTACCGCTTGGGAATGGCTGTCATCGGTCCGAACAAGCTCGCCGCTTCAAACGGGAACAATTTCATTTTAGTAGCCATAGACTACTTCACAAAATGGGTTGAGGCTGCATCTTACAAAGCTGTAACCAAGAAAGTCATCGCAGATTTTTTCAGGGATCGTATTGTTTGCCGATCGGGGGTACCAGAATCCATCATCACCGACAACTCCGCCAACCTCAACAGTGACTTAATGAAATCTCTGTGTGAAACCTTCAAAATCAGGCATAAGAATTCCACAGCATACATGCCTCAAATGAACAGAACTATTGGGGCCGCAAACAAGAATATCAAGAAAATATTAAGGAAGATGGTAGACAACCACAAGCAATGGCACGAGAAATTACCATTTGCCTTATTGGGGTATCGTACCACAGTCTGCACATCAACCGAGGCAACTCCCTACTTGCTGGTCTGCGGTAGTGAAGTTGTCATTCCCGCGGAAGTCAAAATTCCCTCTTTAAGAATCATACAAGAAGTTGAACTCAGTGATGAAGAATGGGTAAGAAGTCGCTACGAACAATTAGCCCTTATTGACGAGAAAAGAATGACTACAGTATGCCATGGTCAATTTTATCAAAAATAGAATGTCCAGAGCTTTCAACAAAAGGGTCAGACCTAGACAATTTCACCGGGGCAACTGGTGCTGAAGCGGATCTTCCCGCATCAAGATGAAGCCAAAGGGAAATTATCACCCTATTGGCAGGGGCCCTACATGGTTCACAGAGTATTAACAGGAGGAGCACTCATACTCGCAGAAATGGACGGAGAAATTTGGCCAAAGATTATCAACTCAAACGCAGTCAAGAGATATTATGTTTAAAATAGTTGCATTTCTTCATATGATGTAATTGAACTATGCTTGACCTGATTCCCATTTATGAGGGGATACATAGGCAGCCATGTGGGTTCGGTCACAATTCAACAAAATTTTCATTTTCCCCATAATCAGAAACTGGGGCAGAATTTTGAGGAGGACCCTCAAAATTCCGGAGCAAGTCCAGTCAACTTCGTCATATGCAAAATCGTCAAAGAATCGCCTATTAAACTGGGGAAGAATTTTGAGGAGGACCCTCAAGTTCTAATGCAAGGAAGTCGCAATGTCTCTAAAAGTGTCACAATCATTAGTTCATATAATTTACTTGATATTGCATATTACTATGTTTTAAATAACTTGCATGCCTATTTTTTGAAAACTTTATTTTATGAAACAGCCAGATGCTACTCATGGTAATTCAAGCAGGATTTCGATACAGAGCAAAGAAAAGCAAGCAGGCGAAAGCACGAGCCAACCTTCCCCGTAAAACTCACGATTTTTCTTTGGATGCAGGATCAAGGATTATTCGCAAATACGTACGCACATCAAAATAACTATCTTCATAACAACAAAGCTAACATATCTCCAGCTAAGAAATAATTTGCTATCACTTATTATCTTTTCTTTGCATGAGGCTAAGCATTGCCTCCCTAACTGCGTAAGGCTGAGTGTTGTCTTCCCCTGCATGAGACTAAGCATTGTCTCCATCTTGCATGAGATTAAACATTGTCTGACATTTTACATGAGGCTAAGCCCTGCCTCCTCAACTGCATAAGGCTAAGCATTGTCTTTCCTTGCATGAGACTAATCATTGTCTCCTATCTTGGATGAGGTTAAGCCCTGCCTCCTTAATTGCATGAGACTAAGCATTGTCTCCCATTTTGCATGAGGCTAAGCCCTACCTCCTCAACTGCATAAGGCTAAGCATTGCCTTCCCTTGCATGAGACTAAGCATTGTCTCCTATTTTGAATGAGGCTAAGTGTTGTCTCCTTAATTCCATAAGGCTAAGCATTGCCTTTAATTGCATAAGGCTAAGCATTTCCTCCTCAATTGCATGAGACTAAGCATTATCTCCCAGCTTGCATGAGGCTAAGCCCTGCCTCCTCAACTGCATAAGGATAAGCATTGCCTTCCCTTGCATGAGACTAAGCATTGTCTCCCATTTTGCATGAGGTTAAGCCCTGCCTCATCAACTGCATAAGGCTAAGCATTGTCTTCCCTTGCATGAGACTAAGCATTGTCTCCTATTTTGCATGAGGATAAGTGTTGCCTCCTCAATCGTATGAGGCTAAGCATCGCCTCCCTAATTGCACAAGGCTAAGCTCTGCCTTTCCTTGCATAACACCAAATGCTATGCTACTTGAAATCTAGCACTCTTTTTCTCGGGGCTAAGCTCTGCCCCCGATCTTACACAAGACTAAGCTTTGTCTTGTTTAGCTTGGCATATAACCAAACATCATGTCTTTGCATCTCATGGACTGAAATATCACCATTTTTTCCAAAGGCGTCATAGTATGAAGGCATCATCCTCATAGCCGGAAGACACCATGCCATGGCCTGAGGATCTCTCAATATTGCACATCATTATTCAAAAGCGTCATAGTTCAGAGGCACCATTTTATGGTCTAAGATATCATTTCATGGCCTGTGAATCCCTTATCGCGCAATTCATGGCCCAGGACATCATGGTCTAAGGACATCATCCCCATCGTCCAAAGACAACTTTCATGGTACAAAGAGAATTTGCATCATGTTTAAATTATCTCAATATGTACCTGCATGCATTGTGTTTATGTTTTTCAGGTGAACCAGTAGGTAACCGTTCTCCCAACGGGAGCAATCTTCGCTCTAGTTTCCGTTCAATATTCACATCCTATAACTACCTCAAATACAGCCAACCACCGTCCGTTACCCACTTCCACTTGATAACCATTCAAATTCTCATCCATAACCGTTCTAAGATACATCCATTCACAATTTCGTATAAACTCATCCGATATCACCCAATCTAGAAGAACCTGTCCATTCATATAACAAATTCATCGGCCCAGTCTGCCGCTGGATCTAGAACTACACACGGCCTGATTCCTGTAAAAGATATATAGGCAATTCAGAAACTAGAGTTCGGCCTCTATTTCTTTCAAATCCTCCATTCGGTCAAAATCGGTCATCATTTCTTTACCCGACAACTCTTTCATCATTCCCGGGTAAAAAAGGGCAGTAGTTGATACCCAATTGTTCCCTCATATTTTTTACACACACACACACACACACATATATATATATATATATACACACACCTCCAAAATAGTATATTTGCATCATCATTCAGCTTATAAACCTATACAAGCATTTTTCATAATTTTAAAGGCTTTAAATCAATTTATTTCTGTATTTTATTATATAAATATCCAATAATTATACGTCAAGTTATTTTTATGATGATTTAATCACCCAAACTTTTCATTTACACCAACATGTATGTTTTAAATATTTTACTGCATTTCTTATAATTACATTTGCATTTTTTAGGCTAATTGCATATTTTTGTAATAATAGCCTATATTCATGTATAATTATATTATTTATGAAAAAGTTAACTTTTTATATTTTTATAATGTTAAATAATAATTTTCAACCATTTTAGTGCACAATTAATATTTTTTTTATTTATTGATTACCTTTATAAATTATTTTGGTAAATATTGGATATTTAAAAATAGCCTAAATTCCTAAACCTATTTTTCGGGCCAATATTGGCCCATAGCACCTAATACACTGGCCCAACTACCCCAGCCCAAACCAAATCAAACCAACCCCCTAAACCCAATCGTGAACCGTTTCTAATAACCCATATCAAACCCCCCTTTAACTACCCAAACACCTAACCCTAATTTTATTCTATCCTCATCTACCGCCTCTGCATCCTCTCACCTCCCTTCTCCCTCCTAAGATCCTTAGCCGCCGCCCCTAAATCCTCTCCTAATACCACCTAACATGGGATTCCATGGTTATTTCTTACCATATACGGCCTCCTCTTGGTATTGTCCACTCTCATATATTGTTTGCCTAAACATGGCAAGCAGATCTCCACAAGATCGAACAAAAATCGGTTCAAATCCCTGATCCATTTTGCTATTCCATTTATATTCATGCTATATTCTACTGTGAGTATGAACATTTATTTATTTGTGATCCTTACTTACCCTAAAACTAGGGTTTTCAGATCCTTTCAAATCGAACCAAAATTGGTTCGATTCTCTGATTTTGAGTGTTATTATGTCTATATTCCTCTTATATTCTACTGTGGTCTGATTCTTTTGGTTATATTTTGTCAATATTTACTTTCCCTAAAAACTAGGGTTTGCCTTATTTTCTCCTAAATTTATTCTAATTGATTTCGCATGCTCTTCTTTCCTTACTTTTATGTCTGATTGATTATATTTCCTTATTTGTTTGTTCAATTCCTACTACTATAAAACCCATTCCCCTTCCCCTTTTTGACAAGAACTTCAATCACTATTTTCACTAAGAACTAAAGCTTCACTCTGTGTTTGCTGAGTATCTTGTTCTGTTTTGGTTCTTGGCCGGCTGAAAGCCAAGGCCATCGGATTTCTACTTGTCCTAATTTCTCAATTCTGCCCCTTTCCACCCACTGAATAAGCCAATGGGCTAGTGCAAATGGCTTTTTTTCTGGATCTTTGATCAACTATGGCTACTGGGTTTTGTCTATTTTGTGTGAATGAAAATTATTTTCTGGGTTTGATTGGCTATGACCTATGGGCTGTGTGAGACCTATATGGATACGAAATTGAATGCTTGGCTGGGTTGGGTATACTTTGGGCATGTCTTAGGCCCACTATAGTTATTTTGTAACTTTGTAATTTATTTCATTTATTGGGCCCTGTAATAACAATTGGGGTATTAGTAAAATTGGGAAAATGAGTCTATTCTAATGTTTGCATGAAACGGTAGAAATCCTGCCTATAGGTGTTTAACTTGTTCAACATTTTCTGCTCCTATATGTTGTTAGAAAACCTGCCTATAGGGCCTGAGTGTTTAATTTGTTTAACATATTCTGCTTCTATATGTTTTGTAATATAGATGCCTATAGGAAATAAAATGACCAATCTCTCAATTTGCATAATTGCAGCATATTCATTAGATACTATGATCATAGGATTATACTAGCTTATGCTCTATTAATCTTCATTTAGAAAGCAGGCCTATAGGATCAAATTGAGTAAGTCTGAGTATTTCGATGGTTATCATTGCTAACTACTGCGTAAATCACCTAGAGATCATGTCTATAGGTTTAACCACTTGTAATCTGTAATTTCAACGACCAGCTTGCAATACTAGGTCCCCTTAAACTGTATAGTTGTTAGGAAATCATGTCTAAAAAATGGCACCTTGCATCTGAAACTGCCTGCATGTTTGAATCCCAAGGTCACATAGAAACCATGTCTATAGAGCTTAATGGCTTTAATTTGCCTCAATTCTGAAACTGTCAAATGCCTAATGTGAGAATTTTTTTGCGTGCATTTGTTGGCTAAGTGTGGAGGCTAACTTGAGCCCTTAATTGCCTTTACATGAAGTCCAACTTTTTTTGCATGTCGCCTAGTTTTATCATTTCTGAGTAGCCTAAGTTAAGTCTAGAACTATCTAAAATAGAGGTCCAAATGCTTTCTGGGCCATAGGCATGGGACGGGTAGTGCACGCATAGGGTACGATTTAGAATCAACTTGTGCGCTTTAGGTAAAAAACTTAAAGATAGTAATCAGGTAGCAGGAGATGATAGTGTGTACCCGCTGAATAATAGGAGTAACACCCCATCTCGAGGGAGTTACGAAAAATTATTTATGTTGCACGGGGTGATCCTTTAGGCTAAACAACATAGGACTCCCCCCCCCCCCATATTGTCTTTAAATCAATTATTTGTGGTTACTCAAGGGCTTTCTAATAATGAATTTTTCCAAACTTTTTGTCTTTCCCTCTGACTATTTTACTAATTCATATAACTCGAGTTCGGTCGGGACCTATATTTGTGGACCTAGAGGAATGCCTCACACCTTCTCCTCGAAGTAATTTGAGCCCTTACCCGATCTTTGGGATGCATACTCGTTAAACCAGAGTTATTTGCAAATAGGTGCCATAACGCACCTCAAACCCGTTAGGTTGCGACTCTCTCTTTTAACATCTTTCTTAAAAGAGTTGTCACGTGTCGAAACCCGATTTCACGATAAAGAAAGGTGCGACAACCAGTGTAAACCAAAACAATTGAACTGCATGGTTGGGAAAATTGAGGAAGTTACATATGAAAGCAATAATCCACAGGAACTCATCACTGAAGGTGAGATTGAGCAGGAAATGTAGGAAGCCATCTGCCTGAGTGCACTCTCGGGTAGTAACAAAGGAGCAAATTTTTATTCTGGTTAAAGGAGTAGCCAAAAATAGGAGTCTCACTATATTAGTGGATTCAGGACCAACTCATATCTTCATTGATGAACATTCTCTCAAAGAGTCCGATTATGTTCCCAACATATTGTACCCCTATAAGAGTAACAGTTGCAGATGGTAATTATGTCTTATGTAACTCCAGTTGTGTTGGATTCCTTTGGAAGATGCAGGGTAAACTATTCCACGAGGATTTCAGAATCATAAAGTTGGGGGTTGTGACATTGTTCTGAGCGATGATTGAATTAAAAGTACAATCCTACTAAGTTTGATCACGAGAAGAAATGTGTGACCATTGGGAGGAAGGAAAATAAGATTGTGCTTCATGCAATTCCAGAAGAAGGTAGCCTCAACATGATCAGCAGTAGCTCTATGGAAGGTTACTGAGGAAAGGACAGAGATTCATGGCTCATTTATTTTTGATAAGTATGGATCAATCACCTGAACCAAAGAAACTAGAAGAATCTATCCGAGAAGTACTGAAGGACTATGAAGATATATTTGCAGAACAACACTTTACCACCTGTTAGAATACTTGATCACCCTTACAGCCTGGGGCTGCACCAATCAGCTTGAGGCCTTATAGGTATAATTACTACCAGAAGAAAGATTTAGAGAAGTGGGTGACATAGATGTTAACCACGGGAACTATTCAACAGAGTCAATCTCCCTTCTCCTCACTAGATTTATTAGTGACGAAAAAGGATGGGACCTGGAGGCTTTGTTTGGACTATAGGGGTATAAATGATATCACAATCAAAGACAAATATCACAAACCCATTGATGATGATCTCTTAAATGAATTGCATGGATCAATGATTTTCTCCAAAATGGATTTGAGAGCTGGTTATCACCAGATCATAATGAAGACAGAGGATGTCTACAAAACTGCTTTTAGGACTCACATGGGAAATTATGAGTTTCGAGTTATGCCCTTTGGGCTAACTAATGCACCTGCTACATTCCACGCTTTGATGAACAAGGTACTCCAGCCTTATCTCGGGAAGTTATTATAGGTATTCTTTGATGATATTCTTATCTATAGCTAGTCCCTGCATGATCGTGTGAAGAACTTGAAAACAATATTCGGCATATTGAGAGAACAATCACAATTTGCTAAGAAATCGAGATGTTCATTTGGGCAATTTAAGGTAGAGTACCTGGGCCATGTTATCACTGCGACTGGTGTCCACTAATCCTAGCATGATTCAAGCCACGGTCGAGTGTCCTAGGACAACCTCAGTAAGGTACTTAGATGATTCCTTGGCCTAACTGGGTATTACAAAATATGTGGCTAATTACGGGAGTATTTGCCAGCCTTTGACGAAATTGCTTTAAAAATATGTTTTGAGGTGGAATGAAGAAGATGAGAAGGCATTCAGAGCACTCAAAAGTGCAATGACCAACACACATGTACTACCATTACCAGACTATTCCGAGGAATTTGTGGTAGAAACTGATGCTAGTCACTCTGGACTAGTGGTTGTGCTCATGCAAAGGGGAGGACCTGCAGCCTACTTCCGCAATATTTTGACACCAAAACACAACGACAAATCCATTTATGAGAAGGAATACATGGCTTTATTCAATGTTGTTGACAAATGGAGATATTACTTGCAGTACAAGCACTTTGTTATAAGGACTGACCATCACAATTTGAAGTACCTACTGGAGCAAAAGATAACCTCGGTTATTCATCAAAAAGGGCTTACAAAGCTACTTGGTTTAGACTACGAAGTCCAGTATAAAAATGGAGCAAAAAATAGGGTAGCAGATGCACTTTCAAGGCAACATGAAGAGTTGGCCACTGCACAAGATTCATCACAAACTTCCTATCTTCAAGTTGTTAGTGTGACAGTACCAATATGGATACAAGATGTCAGTGCCAACTATGAATGAGATGTTCATGTATCAGACTTAATTACTCATCTCTCATTTGTTTTTCAAGGTCCCCGTATATGGCACTGTACATATGGAGTCTTGAGAAGAAAGGACAAGGTCTATAATGGAGCAATAGAAGTACTGAGGCAGCAACTCATTCAGTTCTTTCATGACTCTCTTGTTGGAGGTCATTCTACAAAAAGCTTTCTCAGGTTTGTTACTGGCCTAAAATGAAGCACATTGTTGTTAAATATGTGGATGAGTATGATGGAAGAAAGAATAGAATATAGCATACCCTGGTTTTCTTCAGCCCCTCCCAATTTCGGACTAAGCATGGAGGCACATTAGCATGGATTTTATTGAATGATTGCCAAAATCCAAAGGCAAAGAAGTTATCTTCGTAGTGGTGGACAGAATGACAAAATTTTCTCACTTCATGGCATTATCTCATTTATTCACTACAACTAATGTGGCTGAAACATTTTGAAAAAAGGGTACACACTTTGCATATAGTTCGTGAGTCGATAGTTAGTGAGAGATAGAATTTTCCTAAGCAATTTATAGAAAGCTTTGTTCAAATTAGTGGATACTCAATTGCTATATAGTTCAGTATTTCACCCTCAAACAGATGGGCAAACTAAGAGGGTGAACAAATGTATCGAGAACTACTTGAGGTGTATGAATGCTAGCAAGGCTAATCAATGGAAGCAATGGCTGCACTTAGCAGAGTGGTGGTACACAACTTCCATTCCAACCTACAATGTACCCATTTTGAAGCCTTGTATGGGTACTCACCTCCCCAACTATCTATGGGACCTCTTATGGATAATATATTACTTCCAGCGGAAGATATGATCAATGAAAAAACAGTAGATGCAACAGTTATTAAAAGATAACTTGCAGAAGGCATAAGAAAGGATGAAAGTGTATGTTAATCGTAGAAGAATTGAGAAAGAATTTCAAGTGGGAGATATGGTGTATTTAAATCTACAGACATCTCGTGCCTTTGGTGAAGCTTAGTTCCATATATTATGGCCCTTATCGAGTTATTTCAAGAATTGTCAAGGTTTCTTACAAGTTTGAATTTCCTTCGGAATCCAAAATACACCCAGTATTCCAAGTCTCTTTGCTCAAGAAAAATGTCGGTGACAATGAGGTAGTTCAGTCAGCATTACCAAGGAAGGCCAATTAGCGGTTACAATATGGTTTCACAAATGCGACTGTCCTTATGCGAACGCGAAGGTTTATGATATTCTGGGGGGAGGCACGTAGTTATCATACGCGAATGCGAAGGCATGTGGGAGAAAGCCTACGCGAACATAGAGGGCGGCTCGTTGTGCATTGTGATCGCGTCAGGTGCTTTGCAAACGCAAAGAGCACCTGACGCTCAGTGATTTAAACACTCTAAAATCGGGATTCTCTTCATTTTTCACTATTTTCAAGTTTGAGCTAGGCCTAGAGGCGATTTTGGAAGAGGTTTTTCATTCCAATTTCATATGTTAGTAGATTTTAACTTGTTTCATTATATTTTCATAAACACCCATTGGTTTTAACCTTTAATCTATGCTTTTTAATGGTAGAAATTAGGGATTTAGGTAAAAATTGGAGATTTTTTGAGGATTGAGATTTAGACCTCAAATTGAGGTCGGATGAATTTCGAAACTAATCACATAAACGGGCTTAGGGTGAATGGGTAATTGGGTTTTGGTCC
Source organism: Nicotiana knightiana (assembly GCA_005239525.1). Lineage (NCBI taxonomy): Eukaryota > Viridiplantae > Streptophyta > Magnoliopsida > Solanales > Solanaceae > Nicotiana > Nicotiana knightiana. The sequence continues at coordinate 13,544 of ML410232.1, forward strand.
AAATCTCGGGTTTTGATCAAGAGGGGCTAGGGTTGACTTTTATTCAATTTTTCAGAAATCTTTAAAGATTGAATCCTTTTTACTCGTGGGTAGTTTCTAAAGCCTATTTTGAATTATTTGAACTATATTTGGTTAGATTTGATTGAATTGGAGGCTAATTCTAGAGAAAAAGTCGCGGTTGAGCATTGATTTGGTTGCGGAATGAGGTAAGTATTGTGGTTAACCTTAAATTAAAGGATTAAGACTTGTTGATTTATTTTCTACCTGAATTATGTGTGGGAATGACGTATATGTGGGGTCACGAGTACATATATATTGTTATTGGGTTAAAGCATGCGAGTGGGAATTATTTCTTTGTTCTAAGTTATTTATTTGACTTTGTTCTTGATGCTTAGGTTAGATTATTACTTTTAATTATTCGTCTCATATTTATTATTTATTTTGAAGATGTTGGAAATTTTTGAAAGTTGAGTTTGATATCATGGCACTGTAATTGAAGTATAATTATTTCCCGCCTTGCATTTATTATTTGAATTTGTGTTGTTGATTGGTGAGGAAGGGTGAAAAACACGAAGGGTATTGTTGTGCCTTATTTGCATTCATTATCATAAATTGAGAGATTTTGAGAGTAAAAACACGAAGGGTGATGCCGTGCGAGTGAGTAAAATTATGAAGGGTGATGCCGTGCTATATTATTTATGCTATTACATATTGAGGACGAGAGTAAAAGCACAAAGGATGATGCCGTGCCATCTTTGTTTCATTGCCTTATTTGACTTTTGATTTTAGTGATTTACTTGGTTATATTGTTGGTTATTTTGGAAGATGTTATTTTGTGATTTCGTACTTGTTGTTTTTATGATATCTCCCCTCTCGAATGTCTCCTCCCAGTTAATATTTTTACTGTTCTACTTGTTATTTTGTTGTTTTATATTTATATATATATATATATGTGTGTGTGTGTGTGTGTGTGTGTGTGTGTGTGTGTGTGTGTGTGTGTGTGTGTGTGTGTGTGTGTGTGTGTGTGTGTGATATATACATATATATAGAGAGAGAGAGAGAGATATGTACACACGAAGGGTGATGCCGTGCGGGTGAATAAAATTATGAAGGGTGGTGCCATGCTATATTATATATGATATTACATGTTGAGGACGAGAGTAAAAGAACGAAGGATGATGCCATGTTATCTTGGTTTCATTGCCTTATTTGACTTTCGGTTTTAGTGATTTACTTGGTTATGTTGTTGCTTATTTTGGAAGATATTATTTTGTGATTTCGTACTTGTTGTTTTTATGATATCTCCTCTCTCGCATGTCCCCTCCCAATTAATATTTTTACAGGGTTTTCACGTAGGTGTCTTGTCATAGCCTCGTCACTACATCGTCGAGGTTAGGCTCGACACTTAGAGTATATTGGATCGGTTGTACTCATGCTACACTTCTGTACTTCTTGTGCAGATATTGGTATTGGTCCTAGCAGTGCTTAGAGGTGCGTCTGCTCAGATCATAGCTTCGGAGACTTGAGTAGAGCTGCTGGCATTCGCAGACTTTGATGAATTGTCTTCCATTTCCTATATTTACTGTCTATCTCATTTGAACAGTTGTATTTATTTTAAATTATAATTGTAGACTTCTGGTTGCTCATGTATTTATGCAATGAAACTTCTTGGGTTGAGTTAGACCACGTTATGTTATGGTTTATTTCATGTATTTTAGTTTTAATCATCGGTAATAATTATTATTATTCTGTTTTGAACTGTTTAATTATTAAATTGTTCAACTAATGTTGGCTTACCTCGCAAGTGGACGTCAGGCACCATCATGACCCCGAGGCTGGGATTTCGGATCGTGACATATACCATAACATAGCCGTCAAAATGGGCTTGGCCCGTGAGGCGAGCCCAACCCAACTCGCTACTTGTGTAGGGTTGGGCTAGGATTTTTTGAGCACATTTAAAATTGAGGCTTATAAGCCCGGCGTAAGTCAGCCCATTGTCCCCTAAGTCTTGACCAAGGCTGGGCCTGGGCCGGCCCGTGGGCCAAAATATATTTAACTATTAAATATTTAATAATTTTAAAAAGTAAAAACTAAAAATACTATTAAATATAATCCCCATTCCCCAACCCTAGGTTGTTCATTTACCCTTCCATATCAACTAGAATTTAGGCTTTTGACATGCATGTAATATGATAAAATTAGTTTTTCTTTTGCTTAATTAATAACGAACTCGAAAAGTTTTAGGTGCCCAATAATAATGTTTTCCAAAAGAAAATGTTACTTTAAGTAGCCAATGATCAGTTTGGATTACTTTAATATATTATTAATTTTTAAACTGCTCTTCAGTAGAGAAAAAGATCAATTTGAAATACACACAAAAAAAATTGACCCCTAGCAAATTTCAGGAATTTTAAAAATTTTATGGATTATAATGATGAAATCAACATAATGTTAATCTTAAATTAAAAAAACTCAACATATAAACGCATTGAAGCAATCCCTGAATCTGAGGAAAATAAAAGAAAAGTATTTAGAAAACATTAATGTAACTTTAAATAAGAAGAGCTAAAGATATAGAAAATTTGCATTTCAATTACGAGATTCCTCATCAAATATTAAGCGTTTTGTACTCTCTAAGCAAACAGAAGTTGTTTATATGATTAACTTGTCTGCTTATGGGGCGTTCTTGAAGTTTTTGAAAGAAATCATATTGATTCAATCCATAAGAGTGTTAGTCTCAACTATTTTGGATGTGTGTGATACTTAACTAGATTTAGCCAAGAATTGTTCCAAACAACTTAAGAGGTATTTGAATCTCTCTCAAAAGTCCCAAACAAGTATTAAGAAATAGAAAAATGTTATGAAACAATAAAAAAAAAAGAAGAATATTGCAGAGAAAGAGAGAAGAAATTCTTATTGAATTTTGGAATGATTTACAATAGGGTAAGACCCCTCTATTTATAGGGGGAAAATGACTTAGCCACAAAGTAGAATACTTTAAAAGATAGACATTCACTCTAAATAGAATTCTATTTATAACACTCCCCCTTGAATGTCTATTCAACAAATAATGTGCCTCGTTAAAATCTTAACTAAAATAAAACCCAATGGGAAAAAAATTCTAGAAAAGGGAAAAGAGTACACATGTTTAGAAATGCGCCTTTTGGCTGCCTCGTTAAAAACCTTGCAAGGAAAACCCAGTGGGACAAAACCTTGTAAGGGAAAAAGAGTACAACGCGCATTAACTCCCCCTGATGAGAGCATCAATTCACATCCTTGAGCCTTCACATCCCGATCTTGTACACTAGTTTCTTGAAGGTTGACATTGGTAGAGATTTTGTGAACAAATCAGCTATATTATCAATTGAACGAATCTGTTGCACATTGATATCACCATTCTTTTGAAGATCATGTGTGAAAAATAACTTTGGTGAAATATGCTTTGTCCTATCTCTTTTATGAATCCTCCCTTCAATTATGCTATACATGCTGCATTGTCCTCATACAAAATCGTGGGTAGTTTGTCACACTTCAAACCATATTTGTCTCGAATAAGATGTATTATAGACCTCAACCACACACATTCTCGACTTGCTTCATGAATAGTAATTATCTCTGCATGATTAGATGAAGTAGCCACGATCTTAGTCGATCGCCAAGATATGGCAGTGCCTCCACAGGTAAACACATAACCTGTTTGAGATCGGGCCTTGTGTGGATCAGATAAATACCCAGCATCGGCATAACCAACAAGATCGGGACTGCAATTATTGCCATAAAATAAGCCCATATCGGTAGTTCCTTTTAGATATCGTAATATGTTTTTGATTCCATTCCAATGTCTCCTTGTAGGAGCAGAGCTATATCTTGCTAAGACATTGACTGAAAAAGTTATGTCAGGCCTTGTAGTGTTGGCAAGATAAATTAGTGCACCAATTGCACTAAGATATGGTACTTCAGGACCAAGTAGCTCTTCATTCTCTTCTTGAGGTCGGAATGGATCTTTATTCACATCAAGTGATCGAACAACCATCGGAGTACTTAATGAATGTGCTCCATCCATGTAAAACCATTTCAATACATTTTCTATGTAGGCAGATTGATGAACAAAAATTTTGTTTACCAAATATTCAATTTTCAAACCAAGACATAATTTTGTCTTTCCGAGATCTTTCATCTCGAATTCCTTCTTTAAATAATCAATTGCCTTTTGGAGTTCTATAGGAGTTCCAATAAGGTTTATGTCATCAACATATACGGCAAGTACAACAAATTCCGATGTTGTTTTCTGTATAAAAACACATGGACAAATGACATCATTTATATAACCTTCCTTTAATAAATACTCACTAAGACGATTATACCACATACGTCCTGATTGCTTTAGACCATACAAAGATCTTTGCAATTTGATTGAATACATTTCCCAGGACTTTGAATTATGTGTGTTAGGCATTTTAAATCCCTCGGAAATTTTCATGTATATCTCATTATCAATTGAGCCATAAAGGTAGGCGGTAACCACATCCATTAAATGCATGTAAAGCTTTTCATGGACAGCAAACTAATGAGATAACGGAATGTTATAGCATCCATGACGGGTGAATATGTCTCTTCATAATTGACACCAGGCCTTTGTGAAAATCCTTGTGCAACAAGGCGTGTTTTATATCTTTGTACCTCATTTTTCTCATTCCTCTTGCATACAAAGACCCATTTATAGCCAGCAGGCTTAACACCATTAGGTGTTTGGACTACAGGCCCAAAAACTTCACGTTTCACAAGTGAATTTAACTCTGATTGGATTGCTTCTTGCCATTTTGGCCAATCATGTCTTTGTCGATATTGTACAACATATTGAGGTTCAAGATCCTCATTATCTTGCATAATGTTAGATGCAACATTATATGCAAAGATATAATTCACCACTATATCGACTCGATTCAAATTTGTCTCAATATCGATGGGATTTATTGATAGTTCCTTATTATCTTAAGTCTCGGGCTTAGTGGTTTCTTCATGAATCTCAGAATTTATTAAATCGTGAATTTCTTCGTGAGACTCTTTCGTAGTGTCATTTTGATCATTTATTTTCCTTTTTCTAGGATTTCGATCCTTAGAACCCAATGGTCTGCCACGTTTTAGGCATGCTTTTGACTCATTAGCTATGACACTAGAAGATTGTCCAATAGGGACATCAATTTCGGATTGGGACATTCTTTGCAGGGATATGTGATTTTGTTATCCTTTTCAAATTCGTAAATGCGTCTGGAATTTGATTTGCTATTCTTTGCAAATGGATAATCTTTTGCACTTCTTTTTCACAAATAGAGGTACATGGATCAAGATGAGACAATGATGGATTTTTCCACAAAATTTTCCATTTGGTTTCACTATTTTCTCCCCCTAATTTTGGGAAAAGTGTCTCATCGAATCGACAATCTGCAAATCGAGCAGTGAACAAATCTCCCGTTAATGTTTCGAGGTAGCGAATAATGGAGGGCGATTCAAACCCAACATATATTCCTAACCTTCTTTGGGACCTATTTTGGTGCGATATGGCGGTGCTACAAGCACATATACTGCGCATCCAAAAATTCTTAAATGGGACATATTAGGTTCATGAGCCAAAACTAATTGCAACAGGAAATATTTATGATAATTTGTCGGTCTGAGACGAACTAGCATTGCTGCATGTAAAATGGCGTGACCCCAAACAGAAGTGGGCAGCCTTGTTTTCATGAGTAACGGTCTTACTATCAATTGCAGACGTTTAATTAAAGACTCAGCAAGATCATTTTGAGTGTGAACATGAGCTACAAGATGTTCCACTTTTATCCCAATTGATAAGAAATAATCATTAAATGTTTGGGATGAAAACTCAACAGCATTATCAAGTCTAATAGACTTAATTGGATCATTGGGAAATTGTTCCCGTAATCGGATTATTTGTACCATTAATTTTGCAAATGCGAGGTTGCGAGATGACAATAGACACACGTGAGACCATCTAGAGGATGCATCTATTAAGACCATAAAATATCTAAACGACCCACTAGGTGGGTGAATAGGTCCACAAATGTCCCCTTATATACGTTCCAAAAATGCAGGGAACTCAATCCCAACCTTTGTTGGTGATGGTCTAATAATTAACTTGCCTTGATAACAAGAAGTACAAAAATTCATTATTTAAAAGAATCTTTAAATTCTTTAAGGCATGCCCATTTGAGTTTTCTATAATTCGTTTCATTATAATTGATCCAGGATGTCCCAATCGACCATGCCAAAGTACAAAAAGTATTGGAATCAGTAACCTTTTGGTTTACAATAGAATGTGCCTCAATTGCACTAATTCTTGTCAAATACAGGCCACAAGATAAAGATGGGAACTTCTCAATAATCCTCTTTTGGCCAGAGACATTCTTGGTAATGATGAGATATTCAAGATTATTCTCATCTATTGTCTCAATATGATATCCATTTTGACGGATATCTATAAAACTCAACAAGTTCCTCTTGGACTTGGAGGAGAACATTGCATTCTCTATGATAAGTATTGTTCCCTCAGGCAGAGTTATAGTAGCTCTTCCAGAGCCTTCAATTAAATTACTACTGCCAGAAATTGTAGTAACATCTGCCTTACCCATACTTAAATGAGAAAAATATTTCTTCTCTTTGAATATTGTATGTGTCGTACATGAATCAATTAAAAAAATATTTTTACAATTGAACTTTGATCCAAGTTTGCTTTGTGGAATATCCATATTTACTTCCCATGGATTGACATACATAAAGAAATATATGAATAAATATTAGTATTTTCATAGATAAAAGAAAAGAAACAAAGTGAAGTCAATAACTCAATAATGACTTATTCAACAAGTGTGATGACAATTTTCCGTAAGACACTTTCTTTGATTGAACAACTTAATTAGAAAACAAATATTGCATTTTAATGCAAATTTTGTATAGTATCAGTTGATTTAAAACCAATCCTGACAATCAAAATGAGATATTCAGGTGAAAATATCACTTTCAAAGAGAAAGTTAAAAATTATGGTCATTGTCAAAATTATATGCAAGATCTGTTTCTTGCATTATTGTTATCCTTTAGTAATCACACTGCCAAAATATCTTGACGTACAATAGGTACGTGATCAATGACCATTCATGCCATAGTAATGACATTATTTTCTTATTTCATCTCAACCCTCCTTTTAGAGGTGAGTGTGGTGTATTCACTACCACTAGCACGTTCATATTCTTCCAAGGATGAATATGTATTCATAAATCAGAAGTTGTCACATTCACATCATGAATGGATCATAGTCATCTATATATGCTTTACAAAATCTCATGTCAAATCGATGACAAATATTACTTTCACATAGTGAAGAGATTATGTTGAGAATTCTTATTATTCTCATTACCACAATGATGATGATTATAATTTCGCATATTGCCATGTCCTCCTCCATTAATATCTTTACGGTAATAATTTTATCTTCTTTCAGACTAATCACATATTGATATCATATTCTCTTAAGGAAAATGAGAATGAATCAAATATAATAGGGCGGGTTTCCATTCCTTGTGACTAATGAGAACATGAAATATATTATCAATTCTGGTGACCGTACATTTATTGTTTTTTTTTTTAACTTTGTTGAAGTTCAGAAGAGTTAGTATTAATTATCCACTTTATAATCCATCACTGGAAAAATACATCAAAATAGCTACTGCATGCTAATACGTCTATATATATAAGTCTTAGATTAAAATATTAAATTTAGAGTAAGCAAAAGACTCAAATTACGTTCTTTTGTATTTGGCTATATTTTGACACATACATAACATAATTTATTAAAAGCCACAATACTCATGAAGGATTGAAAATATACCTAATCAGAGACAATGAACCCTTGATTTCAGTAAGCCACGGGTGGTACCATCAAGCTCTCAAAGACGAGTATTAATGTCGGCTAAATTTCAATAGAAAATTAGAGACTCGTGCTGATAACGTATTATGAAACAATAAAAGAAGAAGAATAATATTGCAGAGAAAAAGAGAAGAAATTCTTATTGAATTTTGGAATGATTTACAATAGGGTAAGACCCCTCTATTTATAAGGAAAAAATGACTTAGCAACAAAGTAGAACACTCTAAAAGATAGACATTCACTCTAAATAGAATTTTATTTATAACAAAAAAGGAGAAAATTACCCTTCAACCATTGGAAATAGACCACATTTGCCCTCCGTTATCTTTTTGTATGAAAACTACTCCTGCCGTTGGTAATAAGCCACTTGTACCCCCATAGGTATCAATTCGTCCTTTTCTTATGATCGTTGTTTAAAGTTCTTCGTGTAATTCTTTGTTTTCTTTTCTTTTCTCTTCAGCTTCACCGACCCACTTCACAACAGTTCCAAAACATCTCTGCTTGCCTTCACAAATCTAAAAGAAAATCAGCTTCCAAAATCAAAGCTTTTATCATATGAGAACTCTAATACCGTGAAACTAACTAGTTTAATTTTGAGTTTTTGACTGATCTCTAATATAATGGATAGGCACAGTGTTCTAATGCATTTTCTTTGATATGCTTTTTATGTGTGCTTCTTTTCTTTAAGATTGTAACATCAATCAAACAAGTAATGTATAATCAACTAAACCTTTTAATTTTTGACTACATATATGTGTCTAGTATTCTATACTCTCTTGATAATTAAAGGATAGAAAGGTAGCGGAGGGAATTCCCTCGCTTAGAGGAGTCGATTGTCGAGGAATAGGAGCTTGGAACACCAACAATGGAGAGCCAGAAATTAGGAGGGCCTTTTGTTGGACAACCTCCTCATCAAATATATTGTATTCAAATAGGTGTGTATGCTCAGTTGACCAGCCGTTAGTATTAAGGGTAATCTACAAAACTAACGGCAAGGATAGTTTTTATACAAAAAATTAACGAGAATAAAAGTGGTCTATTTGGAATAATTTTGAGGCAATTTTGACCCTTTAACTGCTTAAGAGAAGTGACATTTTTCTCTCCTCGTCATTGCTTCAATACGTTTTTTGGAGTAAAAGCATTGAAGCCTTGGTGGACTCTTCACATCCAACTGATTATGCATTTTTCTTCCTCTGGCGCCTTATACTTGTCACTTCGCATGTGCCTAGGCCGATTTAGGGAATTTCTTGCCATTACGTAATGAGACGGACAATTATGACTTTTTTTTCTAATAAAAGGACTTTGGGTCTAACTCAATCCTAAAAGTAACTTACGAGACGAAGATTACTCAATTAAGGAGATCAAGGACCTCAAATACCACCGATGTGGGACAACTTAATACCCCGTTCATACCCACGACTGCAAACTGAAACGTGAACAACATAAATGAGGGTCAATATCGGCAAAAATAATTGGGATGCACAACTCAACAATTTCTCTATCAATCGATGATCTTTATTGCTCAATATACATCTTTTATTCACAAGACCGAAGGATTCCTTATCCACCTTTGGTTTCTATTATCTCACGTTGTTGTCAGAAAAGAGAATCATCCAAGTCATCTAACATTTGGGTGACAAATTCCTTTTTATTACATTTATTTCCATTATCTATATTTATTGCATACTTCCATTGCTACATTCATTGATAATCATTGAATATTTTTAGTTAGCATTCATTAATATCGGACACGGCCCTACCTCATCAGTATATCTAAACTTTAGATCTAGTAGTTATTATATTTTACTAGGATTCACCCTCACAAAAAAGGGTTTAAAACATTTTTGGTAAAACAATTTAGTGTCGTCTGTGGGGAGGTTCTAGTTAAAATTTTAGTTTCTTCTAGATCTTAAAAAAAACAACAACAATAGCCATCGTTTTCCTGTTTGTAAGAGCTAACAATGACAGGAAAAGGAGAGGAAAGACTGAAAGCAGTATTGGGTGTCAACCTCTTAAACACCATCAACGAGGTTGACAGAGAAGACGAGAAGAATGCGACGCCGAGTGCCTCATCCAGGAGAAGTGACTCACCTCCCCCTCATGGGAGTGTAACCGCTTCACACGAGAAGGGGGCCTCTATGTACACAACTGAGGAAGCACCGCCAGCAGTGAAAAAACTACTGGAGGCATGGTTGACAAGTGCTCTAAACAACATACTCGACAAACCAACTCAAGGGGCGAGTAGGAACACCGCACGAGCGGACACCACAATAACCATCAACGAGCAGCACGCTCCTCCCCCAACAGGTAACACTCACACCGTTGTTGAAGAAATGGAAGAAATGGAGAACGATAATAAAGCGCTTCACGACCAGATGAGGTAGCACCAAGAAAGGGTTGATAAGATACCGGGCGCCCCGAAACTTCTACCAAAAAGGGGACATCGGCCGGTTCGTTGAACAATCGTACAGTGAGGAGGCAGCCCCACATGCCATACCTAGAACCTTCAAAATGTCACCATATTTGAAGATATATGACGACACAACAGACCTCGAAGACCATATCATTCATTACGTCACGGCGGTAAACGACCTCTTGAAAGAGCAGGTACTGTCAGTGCTGCTGAAGAAGTTTGGCAAAACCCTAATAGGGGGAGACTTAACATGGTACTCACAATTACCAGCATGTTCGATAGCGACGTTCGAGGAAATGGCCGACACCGTCAGACAATCGTCTGGCGAAGGACTCAGGGACTTCCTCGCGCGGTTCAACAGAGTAAGAATGAGCCTGCAAAACATATCAGAAGGACGAGAACAACATCAAGGTCCTCCAAAGCCACCCTCCCCCGCACGCACCATCCAAATGATCATCGGCGGAGGCGACGAAGCAGCAATCAACCACGTAAATTTCACCACCACACACAAACTAAAGCGGTCGATCACCCATGAACAATATGATGATCTCCAAGACAGTATCATCTTCTATAAGTCAGATACCCACAGTTTGACCTTTCCTCACTTCGACGCTCTTGTCATTACTTTACGCATTTCAGATACTTATGTAAAAAGAATCATGGTAGACGACGCTAGCGGTGCGTGTATTATCCACCCTCGAGTTCTCACAAATGAGATTCGAGGACAAGATAGTACCACGCTGCATAACACTAACAGGTTTTAACAATGCAGTTGAACGAACCTCAGGAGAGATAACGTTGCCCGTTTTGGCTGGGGGCGTCAACCTTGAAACAACATTCCATGTCATGAACCAGGACACAGCCTACAACGCCATCATAGGACAACCCTGGATGCACGCCATGAGGGTCATCCTGTCCAGCTTATATCAGGTCATCCTGTCCAGCTTATATCAGGTCATCAAGTTCCTACCCCGTAGGGAATATTCAGCATCCGTTGTGAATAGCGCACAACCCAATAATACTACCACATTGCCTAAGATTGCACATACACTCAACAATTAAAAGGAAAGGGCTCAGGAGCATAGAAATTACCAAAGTCAGGTCCTGAACTCGACGAACAAAAAGAAGTCATAAAGGACCCCGACGTCGTGGAAGCCACAGGTTCAACGGTAGAAGACCCCGATCCCGTCCAACTGGATAAAAGAGACAAAAACAAAAAGGCTTACATCGGCCACAAACTCTCAGAACCACGTAAATTTCATAAATTTTTAATTGACAACGCCGATTTGTTTGCTTTCTCCCATGCAGATATGCTAAGTATCCCGAAAGACATTGGTACACATAAGCTAAACGTCGATCCACTGTAGCCACCGGTACAAAAAATCAGAAGAATGTTTAATGTCGCAATCAACGAGGCCGTCCGCGAAGAGGTGGAAAAATTTCTCGCCAACGGGTCCATCCGAGAGTCAAAGTACCCTCGATGGGTCTCCAAGGTGGTCATGGTGAAAAAGAAAAACGAGAAATGGCGCATGTGCGTGGATTTCACGGACCTAAACAAATCCTTCTCGAAAGACTTCTTTTCGTTGCCTCACATCAATCAACTCATCGACACAACAGCGGGGCACGAGTTATTATGTTTCTTGGATGCCTATTCAGGCTACAACCAAAACCTCATAGAGGAGGAGGACTAGGAAAAGACCACTTTCATCACCCACCCAGGGACATACTGCTATAGAGTCATGTCGTTCGGGTTGAAGAATGTAGGGGCGACTTATCAAAGGCTGGTTACCAAGTTGTTCGAAGACCAACTCGGCAAAAATATGGAAGTATATATAGATGATATGTTGGTCAAATCAAAAAGAAAAAAAGACCACATCGACCACCTGAGGGAAGCCTTCAATATACTTAGGCGATACGACATGAAGCTGAACCCCGAAAAGTGTTCCTTCGGTGTGACCTCTGGGAAGTTCCTCGGTTTCTTGGTGTCACAAAGAGGCATTGAGGTCAATCCCGACCAAATCAAGGACATAGAGAGAATACCTGAAATTTTGACCAGCAAGAATCAAGTGCAGAAGCTTACCGGCCGCATAGCCGCCCCTGTCAAGGTTTATCTCACGATCCTCTGACAGATGCCACAAATTCTTCAACGTACTCAAAAATGACAACGTACTCTAGTGGAACCCCGAGTGCATCGAGGCCCTGAGATAACTAAAGGCATACTTGTGTCCACGCCCCCGCTACTCGCCAAGGCAGAACCCGACGAATGTCTCCTAATCTACCTAGTCGTATCAAACGTCATAGTAAGCACCGTCTTGGTCCGTGAAAATAAAGGTACGCAATCTCCATTATATTACATTAGCAAAACCCTGGTCGATGCTGAAATGAGGTACCCCCACCTCGAAAAGCTAGCCCTGGCATTGGTCGTAGCTTGACAAAAGTTTAGACCCTATTTTCAATGCCATCCCATCTCGGTGGTCACGACCTTCCCCCTAAGAAGAATCCTACATAAACCCGAGTTGTCGATGAGATTGGCCTAGTGGGCCATCGAATTAAGCGAGCACGATATAACATATTAGCCGAGAACAGCGATAAAGTCGCAAGTACTCGCCAACTTCGTCGCCAATTTCAGTGCCAAAATAATGACTGAGGTCGAGCAGGAAACCTCTCGTACCTCTCCTAAGTTATCCGACCTATGGATCCTATAATTGATGGCTTCTCCAATGCTTCAGGATCTGGACTGGGACTCATACTCGAAGTCCCGATAGGCGAAGTCATCCACCAGTCTATACGGTGTCCCGATATGACTAACAATGAGGCCGAGTACGAGGCCTTAACTGCAGGACTAAGACTAGCTCTCAAGTATGGAGCACGACGAGTCATCCTCTGATGTGACTCATAACTCATTGTCAACCAAGTCATAGGGGTTTCCAAATCAAAGAACAGAGGCTACAAAAGTATCAAGCAGAAATTCATAAGCTACTGCCCGAATTTGACGTATGTCAACTCGACCAGATACCTCGAGCACAAAACATCGAGGCAGACGGTCTCACCAAATTAGCAGCAACCACCAAGAATATAAGCGGAAAGGAAAACGTGGCCACCCTCCTCAATTCGTCAATAGACCAAATTGAGGTACACACTATAAACTTAACTTAGGATTGGCACAACCGTATTATGTCATATTTGCAGGAGGGAGTGCTCCCATCAGAGTAAAAAGAAGCCAAGAAGCTTCCAATGCAGGCGGCCAAATACAAAATCATCAACCACGACTTGTACAAAAGAACGTTTGGCGGCCCCTTTGTGAAATGCCTAGGACCAAAAAAAACTAGACGCGTCCTCGAGGAAGTACACGAAGGCCACTGTGGAGCCCATATCAGCAACCGATCCCTCGTCAGATGCCTCATATGAGCAGGCTATTACTGGCCCACCTTGAAAAAAGAAGTCGTCGACTTGTTAGAAAGTGCAAGAAGTGCCATAAATATGCCCTAATGATTCACCAAGCGGGCAAACACCTCCACTCAGTCACATCGCCATGGCCGTTCATCAAATGGGGAACGGATATAGTTGGACCACTTCCAGCGGGACGAGGTAATGTACGATTTCCTTTGGTTTTAACTTACTACTTTTTTAAATGGGTAGAAGCAGGCGCATTTTCCCAAATATTCGAACAGGAAGTTATCACATTCATATGGAGGAACATCATATGCCTCTTCGGCATCCCCCAAAGAAATCAGTTGGGACAACGGACCCTAGTTCACTGGGAAAAAGACCGTCGAATTCTTCGAGAAATGGCACATCAAGCGAATACTCTCCACGCCATATTATCCTGCAGGGAACAATCAAGCAGAATCCTCCAACAAAACAATACTGAACATCATGAAGAAGAAGCTCGACGACGCCAAGGGACTGTGGCCAGAACAACTACCAGAAGTGCTATGGGCATACCGCACAATGCCAAAAATAAACACAGGAAAAACGCCATATTCACTACTCTATGGTACTGACGCAGAGATATCAATCGAAGTCGGAAACCAATTTTGAGATGCTCCAACGAGAGTGGACCAAGCAACAACGAGAACATAAAGCAAGACCTCGATGAAGCAGATGAGCGAAGAGACATAGCCTACATAAGAATGATATCTCAAAAACAGCAAGCAGAACGGTTCTATAACAAAAAGTCCAAAGTAAGGCCACTCAAGGTCGGATACTACGTACTCAAGGCCAAAACACAAGCGAGCAAAGACCCAAGGTAAGGTAAACTAGGAACCAATTGGGACGGGCCATAAAAAATCACAGCGGCAGCAAACAAAGGGTTATTCCAACTAGAAACAATGGAGGGAAAGCTACTACCAAACAATTGGAACCTCGCCCACCTCAAATACTTCAAACTCTGAAGATAGACGTCCTCCAAGTCGTACTCTTTTTCCCTCACTCGAGTTTTGTCCCAATTAGGTTTTATCGGGGAGGTTTTTAATGAGGCGACGAGGAGGGCCTCTTGAAGTTTAGGTGTTTAATTCACCACTCTGCCTATCGACTACTTCTCCAGGCCGATAGATGAAGGGATTAGATAAACTGGGACTTCTCAAATGTATGCATGGGGCAAACATGAAAATGTAATATTCTCCAATGAGTGAATAAAAAAAGCAGTATGCGGCATCCTTACACAACTCTACCGAATTTTCACAATCACACCAACACAGAGAATATACATTTGACTTCGCTCGAATTAACTCACATTCGACCTCGCTCGAATTAACTTACATTCGACCTCGCTTGAATCAACTTACATTCAACCTCGCTCGAATCAACTTACGTTCGACCTCGCTTGAATCAACTCACATTAGAACTCGCTAGAATCAACTTACTTTTGACTTAGCTCGAATCAACTTACAGTCGACCTTGCTTGAATTAACTTACATTTGACCTCGCTCGAATCAATTTACATTCAACCTCGCTCGAATCAAATTACATTCGACCTCGCTCAAATTAACTTACATTCGACCTCGCTTGAATCAACTTACATTCGACCTCGCTCGAATCAACTTTCATTCTACCTCGCTCGAATTAACTTATATGCAACCTCGCTCAAATCAACTTACATTCGACCTCGCTCGAATTAACTTACATTAGACCTCGCTCGAATTAACTTACATTAGACCTCGCTGAAATTAAATTATATTCAACCTCACTCTAATTATTCTCTAAAGTCCACATTGGACCTCAAATCGATTACATTCGACCTCGTTCGAATCAATCTACACTTCGTCCAAGTCAACTTTACATCCAATTGACCGAAAGACAGGGACTTACTCACAATAGAAGACACCAAGGGAAAAATAAAAGGAAATCCAAAAATACACATCAAAAAGACAATTGTTCCATTTCAATTGTTCAACTCCAATACATTTTACAAAGGGCTTGAGAGACACCCCCACAAAAAATAGCAAAACACAAACAAAAAAACAAGTACAAAGGCTTCACGCCGCATCATCCCCATCAGTATCACCGGCATACCCATCATCATACCAAGGTTCGGAGGCAAGCCCATCCGAGGCATCTTCATCATCGTCTCCTCCGAGTGTACCACGGTCGTAACCGCAGGCGTCACGAGCTGCGCGTGCCTTGACACGAACATCCTCAAACTCCGCCTCAAAAACTTCTCCGGCTGCCTTCAAAGACCTATATACATTGGGCCTCAGTGTGAACCCACATCTCGTACAACTCCTATGACACACTAGGATCGACAGAAGTACGAGAAGTAGATGGTTGTGCCTGATGTTGCTCCTTCTCGGTCCTTAAGGTGACGACATGCTCATTTATCCCAGACAGCTCTGCCTCCAAACCCTTAATCCGTTCTTCCAACCTTGCCACCTTGAGCACCGAATTCTGCTCTTCACTAGCTCGCTCAGACCTACAAACACGTAGGTTACCACCTAAAGCTGTCGCTTCCTCCACGATGGCCATCCTGGTTTTCTCAGCTAGGCTCAACTCTTCGACCCTAGCGCTTAACTCCGTCC
Source organism: Nicotiana knightiana (assembly GCA_005239525.1). Taxonomy (NCBI): domain Eukaryota; kingdom Viridiplantae; phylum Streptophyta; class Magnoliopsida; order Solanales; family Solanaceae; genus Nicotiana; species Nicotiana knightiana. The sequence continues at coordinate 29,914 of ML410232.1, forward strand.
TCAAGTTGGCGACCCTAGCTTCGCTTTGCTCTAGCTCGACCTTCAAGGACGCCACTTACGTCTGGAGGTCTGCATTCTCATCCATCACCCCCTTATTCACCTTAAGTTCATCCTTCTTAGACCTCAGTGTCCCTTCCAACACGCTGCACCGACCGATGGCCCTCATAATTTCCTTATCTTTCTCCTTCAGCTCCTCATCCTTATGCTTGATCTCCTCGCGAAATGACTGAAACTGACCATCCTCGCTAATGATTTTGACCAGCGTTCGGTGCTTGGAGTGATACTCTCTATACTTGGATTCCATCCTCTTGAAGAGAGCCGTCCTCTACTCTTCTCGCCGGTCACGCTCAATCTCCAAGATGAGAGTCTAACACACAAAGGAAGGCAAGTCCGCAAGAATAAAAGCACATATGAAATGGATAAACTTAGCGGGAGAGAAGTGCAGCTTACTCGCAAAGCCATGCCCGATATACCCAGAGACATGTCTGCATCTCTCAGCGTTTGCAACGTCCTATTCTCGGCATCTGTACACAAAGGAGCAAAGGACGCCGCCGCCTATTCCGAGTCGACCAAGAGGTTATAGTTCATAGGGATGACTATGTGCCAATTAGGACCCTCCGTCCTTATCTCCACACAAGTAACCCTCTCCTCGAAGGCTCGTACCTCCTCAGGGTCGATGTCGGAGCCAGACTCATCATCTTCCACAGGAACGACTTTATCTCTCCTGACCACTGATGATGAGCCAACTTCGACAGCCCGTGTAGGCTACCCTTTACAATGGAGCCCCTCAACCGCGGATGGCCTCTCCTCCATGACGACACCCGGCACAGGAGCAACTTCGATATTTAGTGAAGGCACCGACTCCGCTTCCAGGCGATGAGCCCTTTCGGCTCAGCATCAGCAACAGTGGCCTTCCTAGTCTCCATCTTTCGTCTCTTCCTCGTTGACGCCTCCTCCTCATCGTATCCTCCTCGCTGTAAGATGAATCATCGACTAGGTGCAGGATGGGTTGAGAAGAGATCTCATTCGGCGTAGCAATAGCCCGAGGGGCGGAATCCCCAATAATAAAGCTTGAGTCTTACCCCCCTCGTACAGACTCGACAAGTATGAATTGCATTCCGGCCGAGGCGACTGCCTGGCAAAATGCAGGCACCGGAGCCTTCGTCTTCTCGGAAGCTCTCCGGTCTAGCATAGAAAGAAAATCACATTAAAGGATGGCAGTGAACAACGACAAGTTATAAAGTAAAAATAAAACTTACTGGACGAGGGATTAGGCCTGAACCGCCTGTGAAAGGACGCCCAGTCGCAGATTCCCACAGTGTGGGGCAAAACGCGAGTTACACAATCTTCAATGGCAAAAACTAGGGAAGGTGGACGCCTCTCAGCTGAAAGCAGAAAAACCATGCGTAAGTCGAGAACAAAAAAATAGAAAAAGAAAAGAGAGATGATAAGAAAAATATGGCAAGTGATAATAGACCCTTACGATTGAAGCTCCATTGTTCGGGGAACCGGTCGGGTCCGCCACTAAGTGCTCGGTTCTGATGAAGAAGTATTTACACCTGAACCGCCAGTTCACCTTATCATCCATCCCGGCCACCAACTTTTTGGTCCCATGATGTCGGAGATAAATCAACATGCCTCTATAGAAACTGGGCGAGAAGAGATGTAGTAGATGACGGATAGAGACCTCGTAGCTGACCAACTCTTACAAATTTTGCCAGCATCAGAAAAACCTTGTACAAGTAGGAGGAGAGCTGCGCCGGGCAGACGCCGTAAAAATGGCAAAACTCCTCCGCTAGTGAGGGTAGAGGAAGAGAATAACCCACCAAGAACGGGTAGACGTAGAAAGCGCAATACCCAGTCCGGTGAACTTGTATTATATCGCGCCCCGCCGGAACAATATCGATGTGAGGAGGGATACCAAACTTAGACCGGAGGGCAGCTATTTGACTCGGCCCTGTTTTAGAGAGTACCTGAGCAGAAGCAGGGGTAGGTTCTGTAGGGAAGCTTTTATCTTCCTCAACCATTGGTTCACCGCCGCTGGAAGGAATGGCTATCGATAACGGGGTGGCATCGGATGCTGTGTCATAAGTATGAGGAGAATTTGATATTTTTCATAACAAAGTGTGTACGATGGAGCCGGAAAAAGAAAGTACCGACCGGAAAAGAAATCGGAAGCTGAAACTAAAAGAACAAAAGAAAATCGGAGACAGAGATCGGAGAAGAAGCTAAAGAATGAGCAAAGTGCATATAGAACATGAAATGCTAAAGTTTCGGTAATGAAACCCTCCTCCTCTATTTATAGGGTATGGTAGCGCCTGAATCGAGGCAATGAGCCGTCAGTGGCGCCAAAATAAAAGAAACAGAGGTACAAGAAGCGACACACTGCATTGGGAAGACGTGTAATGATGACGCGTGTGGCCATGACATCATCCTACATCACTCACGCCAACCACAACCCTGTAAGCAACTGTCACCAGTTCAACCTCGACCGGTTCGATTCAGTCATCACGACCAAATTTCCTTTGACCGGTCGCAGACGGAATCCGCTCGTCGAGAACATCCAAGAGGACGACCTCGACAAGCGGAAGGACTAACTGTATTGATTGAAATTTGGGCTGAACTTGATTATTGCAAATGGGCGAGATGCGGTCGAGGTCGAAGCCGACCACGACTCAGTGGCGATGAGTTGCCTAGAGAAGGACTAGCGCTGAGGTCGTGTAGAGATCGGATAACAACAACGGTCAGAATAAGTTTTAGAATAGTGAGAAGGAATATTCCATTGAATATCTCTTCAATTGTACTTTTTAGGGTTTCCTAGGAATATCCCCTATAAATAGGAAGAGATAAAGAATAAAGGGGGATCTTCACTTTTCTGATAAGAACATATTGTAAAAGGGTTGACTATAAAGAAGATACAAAAGCTTGTCTTGTCCACTGATTCCATTGCTCAATATACATTTTTTCACAAGATCCAAGGATTCCTTATCCACCTTCGTTTTTTATTATCTCACGTTGTTATCAGAAAGGAGAATCATCCAAGTCATCTAACATTTGGTTGACAAATTCCTTCTTATTACATCAATTGTCATTATCTACATTTATTGCATATTTTCATTGCTACATTCATTGACAATCATTGAACATTTTTAGTTAGCATCCATTAATGTCGGACATGACCCTACCTCATCAGTATATCTAAACTTCAGATCTAGTAGTTATTATGTTTAACTGGGATTCACCTTCTATTTTCTCATTAATCAGTTTGACAAAAAAAAGGTTTAAAACTTTTTTGGTAAAACAACAACTTGTTCTGATTAAAACTATATAAAATGTCTAAAAGATCCCTATAAAAAACTTATGGTCAAAAAAATTTATGGAATAATACTCTGTTTCATCTTATTTGTCGTGTGTTTTTTTTACACGCCTCTTAAGAAATATTAATTACAAAAAAATTTGGACTATTCTAGCTACCCTTATTTATGTCTTAAGATAAATATCTCTTCGTTGAATATTTATTTTATTTATGTGTTATCTCTATCTTTAATAATAATTATTACTAAGGGTCAAAAAAGGATAAAAACAATCAATTTTATCTTAAAATTTTAAAATGACATAATTTGAGACAACTATTCTGTTTGATTTGATTTTTTTAATTTTTCCTTAAAACACCCTAATCTCCTTTTACTCGATATCATGAGTAGTCTCTCAATTTTGTTGAGAAGGCCAACCATATAAATATATTGTACCAAAATGAAAAGTACCACCGATATTTATAATTCGAATAGTTCAGATGTGAGGAAAACGTTTCTAGAGTCCGGTAGGTGGGGCGGGTAGGTACCAGGTAGGTTACGTAGACGTAGTAGGTAACAAACTTTTTCTTTACCACTTTGTGTTTCATAATAATTTGCCTTTGGGCCTCGTTAAATTCGAATTTGCATAAAAGAATCTCACGTTAAAAGATAACAGTTTCCTAATATATAATAAAAAATCCCATATTGAAAGATAAGTCGTTCCCTAATAAAGACCATTTCATACTCAAAGTTAGTATCCGAATCTTCTTTTGCTACATTTTCAACTTCTTGACAAAGATAAGAGCGAGTATACAGTTTTTAAAACACCAAAAACGTTCGATTCTCGCTGCATGCTTTATTAATATTAATACAAATTAGCGATAAAGACAATATCTTTGCTAACAGTTATGTGTTATTCTGAGGCGTATCTAGGTTAAGGGGTTTGGATTCACGTCTCCCTAAATCATATATAATAATATCATGTTTTTTTAAAATTATTTAATTATATGCGTGTGCACCCATGTTTAAAGACTCCTACCCTCTACAAGTAACATTGGCAGTTTAAATCCCACTCTAAACTGTCTTGTTTTCGGTATGGAGTATATATATATATGTGTGTGTATGTGTGTGTGTGAAACTTACTAAAATTTTAAAAAGAATATAATTTTGAACCTATAATTTTAAAAACATAATGAGTTCATGGTAAGAGACTTAAGTTACATTCGTCAAGTATAAATTCTAAATTCACTTTTTCATAACAGTAAATGCATCGCATTTTAAATTCTAAATCCGCCTTTGATATTATTGTATGTTGAGACTCGTGATTAGATTTTATGCATATTCATAATTCTAGATATTTTGATGTTGGGAGACAGCAAAGACGGTACTACATTATTGTTCATCGAAATTTGCAAAAGCGACAAACAGCTGCATCACTTTCAAATCGATGGAAATATTATTGAAAGGAAATAATAATCAAATTTTGCATGTGAAATGCCTTTCTCAATTTCTTTTCCGAATCTCTGAAACAGTCAACTGACCTTTAATTTCATATGGGCTGCATTCTCGGGGAAAAACCTTTGAATAATTGACACTATAATGTTCTCTGTCCCAATCAAAAAGACAAAAATATAATATGCAAAAGAGAATTTTCAAATTTAACTTTTTCTAACGTTTATATCAAAATATAAGTATGATTTCTTTGCTTGAACCAAAATAATAATAATAATAACAAGAACTTTAAAGGTCAGTTTCAACTTTTAAAAAACTAGGGAAAAATATTTCCCAGCCTTTAATCTCCATAAAGATCAATTAATCTTTTATCTATTCTTATCTGTTTTATCCTTTATCTCATTTAAAAATAAACAATCAGATATGAGTTTGCTTTATATCCACACATAGCGTAAATAAATTTTATACCATGAGAAATTCTTATCTTATAACATTTCAAGCTTTGAGCATATTAAGTGAGGCCAAACAAGCACAATTATTTAAATTAAAAGTTAGCTAGTAAAAAGACGGTATCGTGCCCAAACTTTTTAACAATGTTGCTTTTCCTCCCTAATTATTCGGCCTAGGGTCTCTTGCATTTTCATTAAAACCATTTAAATATAGAAATTATCGGCTAAAGATGAGTATTTAATAGTAAAAGTTAGCGGGCCATCATTGCAGCTCACTTTGCCTCTCTATCAACTACCTATTTTATTTGTCTCAATTTATATGAGAGGAATTTACACAAAATACAACCTATTTAGGACTTATTTAAATAAGTTACTACTACTTTAAAAGAATTACATAAAATACAATTTTGTAACTTTCTAATTATATTGTATACCACTTAATATCTCTTAAATATCTCATTTTAGAGTTTGCAAATAAGGATTAACTGTCATTATATTTAAATGCATAATTATTTAAGATTTCTTAATCCACCAAGAACAATCATAATATCAACTGTGTCAAGCTTCCATTACACAAGAAGTTGAGGACTTTTAATTTCCTTTTAGATGCGCACATAACCGTGAATGAAGCTAGATCCTAAAATTATTTTTTATTTAAATTTTGTACTCAATCAAACGCCTCAAATAAATTGGGACAGTACAAATTAAAAGACAATATAATAGTCCCAACTTGCTTAAAAGAAGAAGAGAAAAAAGACTGGGGGAAAGAACTTAGGTACTTTACTTATAAAAATGTCAAACATGCATCTAAAGCTTACATTTTCATCCAAATTGTAAAGTGGAAGTCATGGAAGAGAAATTGGTAATCTAGCAACTCTACGGAGCACTTCATATATTAATCTTGGAAAAATAATAGTTGCAAGTTTTAAAGTAAATACAATTAGTTAATAGAAATTGTATAATTTTTGACATATGTTAATGTGATTCCCTGACCACAAACATGTTATAATAATAATAAAACTTTACGTACTTTATTTCCACATGGTAAAATTAAATTGTTGAAAATAAAACAAGATTCAAAAAGCAACAAAGTGACAACCGCATAGTGTAGAGACATTATATTCTTGTTGTTTCCGAGAGACTTCTGTCCCTTTTTGGAGTATGTATATATATATTAGCAGTTTAGCACTACCACTTGAAGTTTAACAAGCAAAAAACATTCTTCAATGGCTTCTCTGTCTCTACCCAAAGTATCTTTCTTTCTTTTAGTGATAACTTTCGCATTTTACTCTTCTCCCTCAGCTGCCCAAACAAAATGTAACATCAGATCAGTTTACCAACTCGGTGATTCACTCGCTGATGCCGGAAATGTCATCCGTACACCCGGCGCTTCCATTATATTCCGAGCCAACCAAGCTCCCTACGGTGAAACCTTCTTCCGAAGGCCAACCGGCCGTTTCTCAAACGGCCGTATCATTATCGACTTCATTTCCTCTTCTTTCAGACTCTCCTTCCTCAATGCTTACTTGGACAGAGGTGCTTCTTTTAGCCAAGGCGTTAACTTCGCCGTGGCTGGTGCCACCGCGCTAAATTCCTCTTTCTGGGCAGCTCGAGGTATTCGGCTGCCCACATGGAACACGCCGTTGGCTGCTCAATTAGGTTGGTTTAAATCTCATCTACGATCCACATGTGGTTCTAATTGTGCACAAACTCTTAGGAGTTCGTCTCTTATAGTAATGGGAGAATGGGGTGGCAATGATTATTACAATGGTTTTTTCCAAAGAAAGCAATTACCCGAGGTCCGTACTTACGTTCCTTTTGTTGTTGCCGGTATTATGAAAAGCATCAAAGATGTGATTCAGCTAGGGGCAACTCGTATTTTGGTTCCAGGAATTTATCCACTCGGGTGTCTTCCTTTGTATCTTACAACTTTCCCTGATTCCAATTCAAATGGTTACGACCAATTGGGTTGCTTGAGAAATTATAATGATTTTGCTTCGTACCATAATAGATACCTAAACAGAGGTTTGGCATCTCTACGACGTGAATTCCCAAATGTTAGAATTGTGTATGGAGATTATTATGGAGCGCTTTTGACTCTTCTTCGTAGTGCTTCTTCCTTTGGATTTAATCAGAATACATTGTTAACTGCATGCTGTGGAACAGGAGGACGATACAACTTTAATTTCAGGACTGTTTGTGGATCAGCTAGTGTAAGAGCTTGTTCTAACCCGGCTCAATACGTGCATTGGGATGGTATTCATTTGACAGATGAAGCTCATCGTCGTATGACAGATATTGTTGTCAAAGACATGCTTTCCGGATTCGGGTGTACCGTTTAGTTAATGAGTTTCAAGAGTCTCTTTAGTTTGTTATTTGGGTGTTTTTCTTTTTCTTTTTTGGTTGGTAATAATAATTTTCTTCGTTGGGTATTTGGGTGTTTAGAACATGATGATATATGTCACACCCTGTGTGTTCGTTCTTTCTTCACAAAGAGGTCGAAATGAAAAGAAATAAAAGACTGATTGTTGTTTGCAAATAAATAGTTAAAGCTTATGTTTTTATTTCAAACTTCTGTCAATGGCGGGTCATGAAGCTAATAGGGCTTTCGAACAGTAGCGTGTCCTACGAGGGGTGAATGATTCAATATCTTTTTTTTTATTTTCAAGAATTAATGGTTCAATATCAAACACTACTTTCAGTTGTTAAAAATGAGAAACTACTTACAAATTTGGCCTTGTGAAATATATATCGTTGTGGCCTGTGGGATATTTAAGTTTGATTCGATTTCAAAATTTGTCTTAAGACTTTTTTCGTCGAACAAATAAGTTAACTGTGATCATATAATTACTTCATTATTACTTTTCAGACTATTCAAAAAATAGATCTTAATAAATCAATTTCATTTAGTAGAAAACAGATGATACTGCAACAGAAGATTAATTTATCGACGTTATAGTATAAGGAAGATTAATTGCACTTTCTCTATCAGATTATTAGAAGGAAAAAGAAACGTTGGAGGGAACCTAGGATGCTAGTTGAAAAAAGCGTTTTAACTTTCAAATATTACCTGTCAAATGCTGTGATACATGCAAAGAGAGAGAGAATCGTATGTGAAGGAAGAGAGAAATGGAGATTTCCAGAAAGCTTTTCACTGCTAAAAATCCGGAAAAAAACGACAATAAAAAGTGACCAAAGTTGATCTCTTATTGGTCAAATAGCGACCAAAATGGGCTAGTCGATATTAAGCTGGTCCCTTTACCTTAGGAACCAAAGTTGATTGCTAATTGGCCAATAAGCGATCAACTTTGGTCACTTTTTATGCGACCAACGTTGGTCTCTAAGGTAAAAGGACCAAATATTCATGTAAAGAAAGTAGCGACCAACGTAGGTCGCTATATTTTAATAAAATAAATTTGACGACCAACATTGGTCTCATGTAAATTACGTTTTTCTTAATTTATTATTAATCATAAAAAGCGACCAACTTTGGTCTGTAAAGAAAATATTGTATTTTAAAATCTGGAAAATAGAGACCAAAGTTGGTCGCTTTATTATTAGTTTTTTCTTTTTAAATAAGCGACCAAAATTGGTCGCCAACTGCAAGAATTATTTTTTTTTAATTATAAGCGACCAACTTTGGTCGCCATATTTCCAGAAATTGTTTTTTTTAAAATTGAATAGCGACCAAAGTTGGTCGCTTTTTGAGAAATCTGGGTTAAATGGTGACCAAGGTTGGTCGCTATTGCCTAGAAAATTGTTTTTTAAGTAAAAAGCGACCAACTAGAGACCAAAGTTGGTCGCTTTTCTTGGTATATTTTTGACAGAAACTGCCTGTTTTGGCAGCTACACCACTTGCCAGCTTACCAAAAATCCTAAACAGGCATTTTATGCCAACAACAACAACTATTAAAAGCAACAAAGTATAAAGTTCAATAGAACTAATACATTAAGCTAACAAAACTAAGTTAATGCTTATTACAAGCCCATTTGAAAACTAGTTCTATTGTCTAGTTCAAAGTATATAAAGTACTCAAGGAGTGTTCTTTCAGCTTCCTTGTCCGAAAGTTGGATTGTCTCGCCCGATTCATTAGGTGGCTGACTGTGTATGATTCCCCCACATCAGTCGTGAAGCGAACCTATAAGAAAAATTATATTGAATTAGTATTTCAAAATTTATATAAAAGTAAATCAAAATACTTAATGAAAAGTAAAAAACTTACATGTATAGTCGAGGCTCGACCCACCTTTCTGAATCAGTCTCTTTGTTCTTCTTTACAATACGAGTTTCATTGGATAACTCATCTTGCTTCATTGGCATCATAAAGCTGTCTGGTGGCTTTGGTGATTATCCTTGTGATACTATTACTCGGGATGAACTTGGATACAGAGAATAACTTGGATACAGTACCTGACGGGATGTGTCTTTCATCAATTGTTGTTCTCATTAGCGACAATGATGATGAGAAGGCAACGTCATGTGTTTCAAATAGTGATGGTGTAGGTAGGATTTAACATTTCCTAAGTAGATAAAAGAGGAATTCTCTACTTCATTTTGCAAGAGGAAAAGAAATTTGATTGATAGTGACAAGGTTGATGGTGATGGAATGTTTTCTGTTAGTCGTGACAGTTCCCATAAAACGGGGATCATAAAGGAAATTTTATTCTCAACTTTCTTCCAAGTCTGATCCGTACAAGCTTAATGGGATTGGTGATATATTTCTTCGGGTTCATACAATGATTTGACTGACAAAAGTATGGAAATGCTAATAATATGAATTAAAGGTAAAACATTTTTCTTGGTAGAGAAGGATGTTGAACTCTGCATGACATGAAGCATCCTACACTTCCAAGAAAAATGCTTTACCTTTAATTCTTTTTATTAGCATTTTCGTACTTTTGTCACTCAAATCATTGTCTGAATCCGAATAAATATCACCAATTCCATTAAGCTTTTACGGATCAGACTTGGAAGAAAGTTGAGAATAAAACTTCCTTTCGTCTTTGTCATCATAGAGTCTTATGATCCCCGTTTTATGGGAACTGTCATGACCAACGTAACACATTACATCACCATCAACCTTTTCACTCTCAATTAAACTTCTTTTCCTACCTACACCATCACTAATTGAAACACATGCCATTGCCTTCTCATCATCATTGTCGCTAATGAGAAGAAAAATTAAAGGCACACTCTGTCGGGTACCGTGTCTTAGTTATTCTTGGTGGAAGTTCAATTGCATGTCTAATAAAGTCATCAACCCCTTCTACAAAATCCTCCCGCAATCTAAAATTCCAATACATAAACCAAAATTTCAATTCATATCCTAAAGGTTCAACTCATATCCACAAAAGTTCAACTCATATCCTAAAATTCCAATATACAAACCAAAATTTCAATTCATATCCACAAAAACTCAACTCATATCCTAAAATTTCAATTTATAAACTAAAGTTCAACACATAAACCAAAATTTCAATTCATATCCTAAAGGTTCAACTCATATCCACAAAAGTTCAACTCATATCCTAAAATTTCAATTTATAAACTAAAATTCCAATACATAAACCAAAATTTCAATTCATATCCTAAAGGTTCAACTCATTTCCACAAAAGTTCAACTCATATCCTAAAATTTCAATTTATAAACTAAAATTCCAATACATAAACCAAAATTTCAATTCATATCGTAAAGATTCAATTCATATCCTAAAGGTTCAAGTCATATCCTAAAATTTCAATTTATAATCTAAAATTTCATACCCTAAAAGTTCGATTCACAAGAACAAATCATAAACTCTAGATTTGAATTAGTAGGGTTTAGGGTTTCTTCTCTTCAAACTATTTCTTCCCCAAATTAGTAGGTAAAACTAAATATTTTAGCTACTAACAATTATCATAGATTTAATTTAGCTAAGAACAATTAATTTTTACAAATCAAACTAGAAGGAATAAACCAAAATCAGTGTATTTCGAAAAAAACAAGGAAAGGAGAGAGAAACCTACTTGGGCAGTGGANGAAAATAAGAGAATGGGAGAGGAAACCCGTTTTGGACATTTTTTTTAGAAATAGCGACCAACTTGTAGCAAACTAAGTATTGACTATTTTGACCAAAATAGCGACCACAATTGGTCGCTAGTGTCTGACCGTTTGACCAGAATCGCGACCAACGTTGGTCGCTATTTCTAAAAAAATAAAATAAATTACTTTTAATTCAATTTAAAAATTTATATATATATATATAAAACTACATTCGATATAATATTACCTAATACACTTATACTTAGTGTATATATAAGAAGTGTGTGTGTGTGTGTGTGTATATATATATATATATATATATTTGAAGTGCTAGTAACACATGGTCGGGTTATAGTATATGATACTGTATAACCTACTCAGATGCA
>ML410233.1:0-14899 GCA_005239525.1 Nicotiana knightiana
CGCACCCCTAAAGCCAGGGCAGGCCTGGCGTTAGGGCCCTAACGCCCCCTAACGCCAGGGGGTGCCAGGCTTAAGGGGGAAAATGCCCGGCTATCGCCCGGGCGTCTCCTTTTGCGTATTTTCGACGTATTTGCATCCCTTTAGCTCCGTTTCCATCTCCAATTCACCTACACATAAAATAAACTCCATTAAGCACATAACAAGTGTATTTTTNTGCACCAGCTTGGCAAGGCCGTCGCTATGCCCACTACTGCTATTACTTCTCAGTCCGGGGGAGGCATCCAGACTCCAGCTGCCCGGACACCGGAGCAGGTCACCCAGGGACTTCAGACACCTGGGGCAGCCCCAGTGCAGCAGAGTGCTCCGGTACAGGATTATATGGTCCCAGCTCTAGCTGATGATGAGCAGCGTAGGTTGGAGAGGTTCAGCAGACTCCAGCCTCCAACTTTTAGTGGTACAGAGGGCGAGGATGCCCAGGCCTTCTTGGACAAGTGTCAAAGGATACTACATACTGCAGGGATATTAGAGGCCAGTGGGGTTCCATTCACTTTATTCCAATTTTCAGTAGCTGCACTTGCTTGGTGGGAGACCTATGAGAGCGTAGACCCGCTGATGCATCGCCCCTTACATGGCACCAGTTCTCCATTCTCTTTCTGGAGAAGTATATACCACAGTCTCACAGAGAGGAGCTGCGTAGAGAGTTCGAGCAGTTGCGTCAGGGAGACATGACCGTGACGCAGTATGAGATGAGGTTGTTTGATTTAGCCTGTCATGCCATCTGGCTAGTTCCCACAGACAGAGAGAGGATTCAGAGATTTGTTGATGGTCTCGCTTATCAGCTACAGATTTTTCTGACCAGGGAGAGGGTATCCGATGCTTCTTTTGAGGAGGTAGTTGACATAGCCAAGTGCGCCGCCAGGAACGTGTTGAGAGAGAGGCCAAGAGGCCTCGTGGTTCTGGTAGTTACAGTGGTGATCACTCAGGATGTCAGTCTCAGCACAGCAGAGGCAGACCATCCAGGCCTCCTCAGCCAGCTCATCCAGCTTATAGTGGTGCTTCATCAGGACACGGTCCTCGTAACTCTCATCCGGGCCGTTCCTCATTTAGTGCACTTCCAGCCCAAAGCTCATTCCGGCCACCATCAGTTCAGTGTTCCTTAGCACATGGTTCTTCTAGCAGCTACTCTGGTTCCAGGGGTTCCCTTCAGTCCCCATCGTCAATTGCTGAGAGAGGTTGTTTCGAGTGTGGGGATCCGGGTCACATCAAGAGGTATTGTCCCCGCCTTTTTGGTAGTTCATTTCAACATAGGAGCCAACCTCCAGCTTCAGCACCATTTTCTACACCACCCGCTCAGGCAGCCAGGGGTGGAGGTCAGCCAGTCAGAGGCCGCTTTAGAGGGGGAGGTCGGTCAGGTGGAGGACAAGCCCGTTTCTATGCACTTCCGAGCAGACCAGATGCCATAGCTTCAGATGTAGGTACAGGTATTATCTCAGTCTGTCACCGGGATGCTGCAGTATTATTTTATTTGATCCCAATTCTATGTATTCATATGTTTCTTCATACTTTGCACATTTCTTGGATACGCCCCGTGAGTCTTTATTTTCAGTTGCTCATGTGTCAACTCCAATAGGGGATACTGTTGTGGTAGACCGGTATACCAGTCTTATATTATATCTATTGGGGGTTGGGGGACCGGGGCAGATCTATTATTGCTTAGCATGGTTGACTTCGATGTGATTTTAGACATGGATTGGCTATCTCCATGCCATGCAGTTCTTAACTGTCACGCCAAGACCGTGACCTTAGCGATGCCCGGATTGCCGAGGATTTAGTGGAGAGGTTCGGTGGAGTATGTGCCTAGCAGGGTGATTTCCTTCTGAAGGCTCAGCGTATGATTGGGAAGGGGTGTGAGTCTTATCTGGACTTTGTGAGAGATGTTAGTAGTGAGACTCCTTCCATTGATTATATTCCTGTGGTCCGTGAGTTCTCGGGCGTTTTCCCAGCAGACCTTCCAGGCATGCCACCTGACATGGATATTGATTTTGGTATTGACTTATTGCGAGATACCCAGCCTATCTCTATTCTCCCTTACCGCATGGCCCCAGCATAGTTGAAGGAATTGAAGGAACAACTTTAGTAACTCCTAGATAAGGGGTTCATTCGACCTAGTGTGTCACCTTGGGGTGCACCGGTGTTGTTCGTAAAGAAGAAGGATGGATCCATGCGTATGTGCATTGACTATAGGCAGCTGAACAAGGTTACAGTGAAGAACCGGTATCCTTTGCCCCATATTGATGACTTGTTTGATCAGCTTCAGGGAGTTAGGGTGTTCTCCAAGATCGACTTGAGGTTTGGGTACCATCAGCTGAAGATTCGAGATTCTGATATTATGAAGACTGCTTTTAGGACCAGATATGGCCACTACGAGTTTCTGATTATGTCTTTTGGGCTGACCAATGCCCCAGCCGTGTTCATGCATTTTATGAACAACGTGTTTCGGCCTTACCTTTATTCATTCGTTATTGTGTTCATTGATGACATCCTGGTGTACTCTCATAACCAGGAGGATCACGCTCAACATTTGAGGGTTGTGTTGCAGAGATTGAGGGAGGAGAAATTTTATGCAAAGTTCTCCAAATATGTGTTTTGGCTTGGTTCGGTAGCTTTCTTGGGTCACGTGGTGTCTAGTGAGGGTATTCAGGTTGACCCGAAGAAGATAGAGGCGGTGCAGAGTTGGCTCAGACCATCCTCAGCTACGGAGATTAGAAGTTTCCTGGGTTTGGCGGGTTATTACCGTCGCTTTATGGAGGGATTTCCTTCTATTGCTTCACCTTTGACCAGATTGAACCAGAAGGGTGCTCCATTCAGATGGTCTGACGAGTGCGAGGAGAGCTTTCAGAAGCTCAAGTCAGCATTGACTACAACTCCGGTATTGGTATTGCCTACGAGTTCGGGTTCTTACATAGTCTATTGTGATGCTTCTAGAGTTGAATTGGGAGCAGTTTTGATGCAGGACGGTAGGGTGATTGCCTACGCGTCCAGACAATTGAAGGTGCACGAGAAGAATTATCCAGTTCACGATCTTGAGTTAGCTGCCATTGTTCATGCCTTAAAGATTTGGCGGCATTACTTGTATGGGTACAATGTGAGATTTTCACTAATCACCGTAGCTTGCAGTATCGTCTAAGGCAGAAGGACTTGAATTTGAGTTAGAGGAGATGGTTAGAGCTTCTTAAGGACTATGACTTAACTATTTTGTATCACCCGGGGAAGGACAATTTAGTGGCCGATGCCTTGAGTCGCAGAGCCGAGAGTGTGGGAGCCTAGCTTACCTTTCAGCAGCAGAGCGACCGTTAGCACTTGATGTTCAGGCTTTATCGGGACAGTTGGTGAGATTGGATTTGTCAGACCCTTCGTGGGTGGTAGCTAGCATAGCTTCCCGGCCTTCTTTATTTGATCAGATTAAGGCACGACAATATTATGACCGCCACTTGTTAGTTCTTCAGGATATAGTTCGTTGGGGTGATGCCCGGGATGTGACTGTTGGTGATGACGGGGTTATGAGGATGCATGGCCGTATTTTCATGCCCAATGTGGATGGTATTCGAGAGTTGATATTAGCAGAGGCTCACAGTTCGCGGTATTCTATTCATCCGGGTGCCGCGAAGATGTACCAAGATCTGAGACAACAGTATTGGTGGAGGCGGATGAAGAGAGATATTGTTGAGTATGTAGCACGATGTCTCAACTGCCAGCAGGTCAAGTATGAGCAGCAGAGACCAGGTGGATTACTTCAGAGGTTAGATATTCCGGAGTGGAAGTGGGAGCGGATTACCATGGACTTTGTAGTTGGGCTTCCACGAACTTCGAAGGGTTTTGATGCTATTTGGGTCATTGTAGATAGATTGATCAAGTCCGCACACTTCATTCCTGTCATCACTTCTTATACTTCAGAGCGCTTAGCTGGTATTTACATTAAGGAGATTGTTCGATTTCATGGAGTTCCGGTTTCTATTATTTCTGACAGAGGTACTCTGTTCACATCTCAATTTTGGAAGGCCGTACAGAAGGGTATGGGTACGGAGGTAGAGTTGAGTACTGCATTTCATCCCCAGACCGACGGGCAGTCGGAAAGGACTATTCAGATTTTGGAGGACATGTTACGGGCTTGTGTGATTGATTTTGGCGGCTCATGGGATCAGTTCCTGCCACTAGCGGAGTTTGCATATAATAACAGCTACCAGTCCAGTATTCAGATGGCCCCGTATGAGGCTTTATATGGTAGGAGGCATAGATCTCCGGTTGGTTCTTTAGAGCCTGGTGAGGCTAAGTTATTGGGCACAGATTTGATTCAGGATGCGTTGGAGAAGGTGAAGTTGATTCAGGAGCGACTTCGCACGGCGCAGTCTAGACAGAAGAGTTATGCGGGCCGGAAGGTTCAAGATGTGTCTTTTATGGAAGGGGATAAGGTACTGCTGAAGGTATCACCCATGAAGGGTGTTATGAGGTTCGGAAAGAGAGGAAAGCTAAGTCCGCGGTTTATTGGTCCTTTCGAGGTGCTTCAGAAGGTTGGAGAGGTGGCTTATAGACTTGCCTTGCCGCCCAGTCTATCGAGTGTTCATCCGGTATTTCATGTGTCGATGCTCATAAAATATGTTGGTGACCCGTCTCATGTGTTAGACTTCAACACAGTTCAGCTCGAGGATGATATGTCTTATGAGGTGGAGCCAATGGCTATTTTGGCTCGTGAGGTCAGAAAGTTGAGGTCAAAGGAGATAGCTTCAGTGAAGGTGTAGTGGAGAGGTCAGCCAGTGGAGGAGGCTACTTGGGATACCGAGCGGGAGATGCAGAGTAGATATCCTAACTTTTTTGAGACTCCAGGTATGTTTCTAGACCCGTTCGAGGACGAAGTTTGTTTAAGAGGGGGGGAATGTAACGACCCGATCCGTCGTTACGTAGAACCTGCATTATAATTGTTGTTATTGACTTGTCATAGGTTGATTATTCTGTTATTGATGTGTTAGAGTCGATAGGCTTGAAATCGAAGGTTTGTAGTGAGAGTTCAGTCATGTAGCCTTTAAAGATAGCATTATAACGTGAAAATTCAACCGATAGTTGACTTATTGGGAAACAACCTCGGAATGCAGATTTTATGGCTCGGATAGCTTCGTTAGGTGATTTGGAACTTAGGAGTGTGTTCGGAATTTTTTTGTGATGTCCGGTGTAGAATTAGGCTTGAATTGGCAAAAGTTAATTTTTGACGATTTCCCGTTGGCAGTGAAAAATAGGATATCGGGGTCGGAATGGAATTTTGACAGTTGGAACACGTTCGTAATGTCATTTTGGATATGTCTGCAAAATTTCAGGTCAATCGGAATTGTTTTGGGTAGTTTCGGCATCGTTGGTGGAATTTAGAAAATTCAAAGTTCATAGGCTTGAATTCGATGTGTTTTTGGGGTTTTGATGTTGTGTTTGATGTTTCGAAGACTCAACTAAGTCTGAATGATCATATATGATGTGTTGGTATGTTTGGTTGGGGTCCCGAGGGGATCGGGATGGTTTCAGGTGGTTAACGGGCAGTTTGGAATGGTTTTGATACTGCTGATGTTGCTGTTACTGGTGTTTTCGCACCTGCAGATGGGGAGCCGCAGGTGAATTTCCACAGGAGCGGACATGGCACCGTAGGTGCGGAAGTTCGGCTGAGTGAGAAGATTCCGCAGGTGCGAGTTAATTGTCGCACCTACGAGGCCGCAGGTGCGGGAGGTCGATCGCAAGTGCGGAAGTTGAGGTCCTTGGGACTTTCCGCAGGTGCGCACCTGGGATCCGCAGGTGCGGTTCCGCAGGTGTGAGTAAGTGGTCGCAGGTGCGGAGCCACTGGGCAGAAAGTATAAAAACGTTCCTTCTCGAATTTTAGCCATCTTTCTCAATATCTCAGCCTGATTTGAAGGGTTTTGAAGAGGGGATTCAATAGTTCTTCGTTGAGGTAAGGTCTTTGGACTCTACACTCGTTTATATGTGATTAAAGGTAAGATTTATGGTGGATAATTAGGGAAAAATCAGTGCAATTTTGTGATTAGGGCTTGGGATTAAGAGTGTTTAAAATGAGGATTTGAGGGGTCATTTGGACTCTGAATTTAGTGTTCTTATTATGTACGGACTCATGAGATGATGAAGAACAATTTTGTATAAAAATTCCTAAGTTTCGGGACGTGGGCCCGAGGGTCGGGTTTGACCAATTTCGGGATTTTTGAATATTTTTTATACGTTTCGATTGGGATTAGTTCCTTAGCATATTATAATGATATACATCTGATTGTTGGTAGATTTGGAGCGGAGGCCGAATTTAGAGTCAAGGGCATTACGGAGTAGTATATTAGCCGGTTTTGAGGTAAGTAACGCTTCCAAACTTGGAACTGAGGGTTCGAAACCCCAAACTATTTGATATTTGATGTTAATTAAGGTGACGCACTTGCCAAGTGACGGGCATGCGGGCGTACACCGAATAATTGTAGCCTGGCTCATCGCATGGCACTGTCTAATTGTTATCTCAGGTTGATATTTGTACTGTGAAGGTGGTATTTACCTTGAACACGATAGAAATCATGCTAAGTATAAATTATTGAGGCTTCACGCTGATATGTTCAGACCGGAATGGTCGATTATGCTGTCTCCATTTATGATTATGGTTTTCATGTACTCAGTCCTGTTATAGTATATGTTTTATGCCTCAGTCTCGTAAGTTGCTAGTTTATTCTATATTATCATTGTTTTGGCCTGATTTTCATATGTTAGAGCATTGTGAGTGAGACTGGAAGGTACTGACTGAGTGAGGCTTGAAGCCTGGTTTGAGACAATTATGAAGTCGGACTGCACACCGCAGCAACCCTGGAATCATGCCTTCATTGGCTTGATATAGCGCTTGGGCTGATAGGATCCCCTCCGGAGTCTTTACACCCCCAGTGAGCGCACAAATATTGAGGGATGGATCTTCCATAGACATGGATCTTGTCCGAGTATTATGTTCCGGAGATGGACCTTCTCCGTGGGGCTTATGTTCCGGAGATGGATCTTCTCCGTGGGGGCTGGATCAGCCTTTTTCCTCAGTACTAGGTGACTGTGTCACTTGTGTTTATGTAATATCCGGGATGGACTTTCCCTGGGCCAGAAAGTCGTAGTCTAGTACTGAGTGGACCACCTTATGTGAGCTTGATTACTGAGTACACATCATTCTTGATTCTATATGATTTCATGCTAGTATGTAGGGTTACAAACACAAATCGATGCATCTTGTTTATTTTCTGATATATTTCTGTCATGTCTAAGTTATATACTGTTGTTCGAATTATCGGAGGTGTAGACCGTCACTACCTCTCAACCCGTAGTTTGGTTTCGTTACTACTGAGTTGGTGTACTCACTTACCCCCTGCACCTTGTGTGCAGATCCAGGTACATCGGGATTCAGCTCTGGTCAGTGAGTAGCAGCAGTTTCATCAGAGTTGACGAGGTAGCAGCTGGAGACCGTGATCTTGTCTCCTATTCCTTTTCTACCGTCGTATTTATTTTCAGACTATGTTGGTAATTTATTTTTGGTTGTATTAAGTACTAGCAGCTCATGACTGTGTGACACTGGATCTGGGGTTTGCAGGATTTGGGTTTTGATTTTCATAAAATTGCTCCAAATGCTGATTTATTATTATTATTATTATCCACAGACTTGTTAAGGAGGATATTTTATTGGTAATTGCATTTAGCTTAGATAAAATGGGTGACTTGCCTGGTTCCACGACAGGCGCCATCACGACTCCGATATTTGGGTCGTGACATTGCTATATTACACCACGACCAATCAAACATGCCCTAAAGTACTCGATTCGTTAGATAACCAACTTTATAGAAGTCGCAACCCTAGATCTTTTATAAACTTGAAAAAAACAACAACAACAAAAATATCGTTCTCTAGCTTTTCATTTACAAACAATAGTATAAATTTTAGAAGTAGAAAGAAACGACCAAGTATGTGGAAGTGCATTTTGGGCACGTCATACACCTAGTCTAAGTATATACCTAATCCAATATAAGCTCTCTGAGGAATCGACCCGGACTCAAGTTAGGTAATTATAATAACATCGACCGCTTTACAATCCCAATCAGTGGTGTCAATTTGGGCGACATCAACAATTCCGCAAACGAATATAGTTGATACATGTTGTATGTGTTGCGCGAACGAATACGGTTGACACAGACTGTATTCGTTACTCATCTGAATACAAGTGATACAAGTTGGTAATAGTTGAACAATAGTTACGAATGGTAATTAGGCAAACCATAGTTACTAGCCTCTAAGCTATAGTGCTTTATGAAAATTCCTCATATTGAAACCCTAATGGGCTTCTCGTTACGGGCCTCATTGGCTAAAGCTAATTTTTTTGTCGCTTTAGACGTAGAAATGAAATCAAACGGTCACTTTATATGGTTGTTATTTTGGAATTAGTCAATGTATAATGAATATGAGTTTTTCAGGACACAAATATTCAAATTGTCCTCAAATAAAAATTTTTAATTCAAATTTTCAGGATAATAAGTATTAGCTAATTCCTAAATAGTAGCCCATAATGGTTATTTATGTACAACCCCCCCAGACCCATGAAATATGTAAAGTGCACGAGTCAATATTCATTTATCACACTTATAATTGGGCTAATATTTATAAAGTAACATACAATTCAAAATTGTTAAAATATAATAAAATATTTTATATAATAAGCCAATTTTTCAGGCAGAAAAATCATAACTAATATTGAGTATGAGTAATTACTTTAGGAGGTTCTAAATTATTTCCATGTTAAAAAGTGTTAGTAGAATAACAATTCAAGAAAATGCAATTTCCTACTTTTAATTACAGGTAGTGGACTAATAAATCTATTGGAAAATGGCATTTGCGGAACTTGGGAAAAGAAATAAGAAAAGTACACTACTTATTTGATAGACAAGGTCGTATGGGGTCAAAGCATCAAAAGAAAGGACGGAATTTTTGGGTAATCGTACTATTTTCTTGGGTAATTGTAAGGGGGCTTTTGCATCCTTACATATTGTTTGTGTCACGTTTTAATTTATACTTATTTTATAAAAAAATTATACCCATACCTGTTTTTACGCATAACTTCAGCATACTAGAGCTGAAGTTTTGTCTTTATAACTGGGGAACTTCAGCATACGTGGCTGAAGTTCGCCAGTTATAAAGACAAAAACTTCAGCATACGGGGCTAAAGTTTCCCAGTTTACAAAGATAAAACTTCAACTCTAGAGTCTAGAGCTGCTTTATTTTAAATTCGTTTTTAAATTTTCCGCAATATTCCTACCTGTTCAAAACAGCTATGGATGTTCTGAAAGGATTCACACCTGTTCCAATAGTTATGACTGTTCTGAAAGGATGCAAAACCTTTTCAGAAACAGTACTAAATTGGCTATAAATATACCTTGAATCCCGGAACTTTTACTTACTAAATTTTCTGATTTTCTTCTTCTCCTTCTGCACAAAAATATTCCAGTGTGTTTTACAACCATCAAATGGTTCGCTGATCACCGGAGTTTTTGGTATCGATACGCTGGTGAGTTAAATCGTTCTATCCTGGGAGGATATATTCCGACACCTCGGGTACTTGAGGGGAATAATTTCTTTAAGGACACACTGTGTATTCATTGGGCTCGGTTTATTCTTTATATTATTTTTTCATAGAAAAAACTAAGGACGCCTGGACTAGCGCGCCCGCGCTCAGCACGCGCTAGTTAGGATTCTCACTGTTCCTGGTATATTCCACTAGCGCGGCCGCGCTAATCCCGCGCTAGAGCCCGCGCTAGTGAGGTTTCTTACTGTTTCTGTATTTTTCATAAATTATTATTATTTTACAGCAATACAGATTAATATATATATATATATTATATGCGCACGCACACGCATTAATGGGGTATATGATCTAAAATTTTAATTTGAATTGTATATTATGTAAATCATAGTAGAAGGATATACTAAGATAATATCTACAGATAATTGATAAAGAAGTACTATGACAACGTTTCAGTTTATATTTCTTAAATTTAATTCCTAAATGTTATGATAACTGTGTAAAATAATACTATCTCTACCCCAAAATAAGTGTTGTTTAAGGTTTTGACACACCTATTAAAAAGATATTTAATAACATTTGAAAAAAGTATTAAGTGAAAAATAAATCTAGCTTTACATTAACATTTTCATCTACTATATACCTAAAGAAAAAAAGAAGAAGTTAAAATTGGCATTGATGTCTACAAGAATAATTAAAAACTTGCAGGGGATTATGTACTACGAAAATCTCTTGATGTCAATCTTCTATTCGGCGGACAATGTTATCTCTGAATTTGATATGAATTTTACTTTGTATCCGATTCATCAGAAATGCCACTCCATTTTCTCATTCTCTCCGATGCTTGTGCTACCTGAAAATAGAAAGCAGAATTATAGGTAGAGTCGTTATTTAAAGTTTATGAGTTCAGGTTTCTAGTTAGTTTAATTTATTGGGTTTTAAATTAAAAATTCGCACATATTTGATTGATTTTTAAATACAAATATAAAGTTTGGATTAAAGTTACTGAGTTTGGTTGAACATGTTCTAGCTCCGGTCCGAGCTAGAATCTCTTTGATATTTGCAATTAACCAATGATCACGTAGTTAAAATTTGCAATTACTATCTTAGTGAAGCAAAGAATTACCTCGTCGTTCCAATTGGTTTTGTATACGATAATACAAAGAATGACAGTTTGCAGGAAAGTTCCAAAAATCATGCCCATCCATATTCCCTACAAAAAGAGAAAGAAGGCACAAAACAAAAGAGAGGATGACATAGACGAGAATCAAGCTTTATTTAAAAAAAAGAAAAGAAAAGATGAGTACAAAGATTTGCTTTGTTACCTGAACTCCCAACCTTGTTTTATAGCCTAGGAGGAATCCAAGTGGGAGGCCAATGAGATAATAACAAGTTAAATTAATGTATGCCACTAGTGCTTGCCATCCTCCTCCAACAGCAACACCTTCAATATTAGAAGCAAAATAATTTATTCTCTCAACACTTTTGAGACTTTTAAAGTAAGAAGCAACGTATGTTAGTACCTGATATAACTGGCTGGACACTATTCAGCAGCATAGTTACAGCAAGAAGATATGCTAACTTAGAAACAGCTTTTTGCATTGTTTCACTGCTTGTGAAAAGCATAGCAAAATGGTCCTTTGTTAGTATGATGAGTATCATGCAAAATATCCCAATCATGAGAGATTCAGCTACTGTTACAAAAACTGAATACTTTGCAGCCCTTGGGTGGCCCGATCCAAGCTCGTTTGAAACGCGAACACTGAAAGATATTATTACACTAATCAGAAGAGTATGCACTCCAACTTTTTTATATTATCAGGTTAAGATAACCGCTAGCTATAACTAGTAGCTGGCTATACTTATCATAATTTGGTTATCTAAAAACGCTCTTGTTAAAATACATGTGTCGTGCTTAAGTGTATTGTATGCAGTCTTACCCTGCATTTTTATCCAATTGTAATAGAGGGTTAAAGCAAAACTTGTAAACTACCTTATTGCTGCATTAATTCCAATGAACAACATGCCTTCCCATCCATTAAGGTTCATACTGAAAGAATGAAGAAAAGATAGAATCTGAGTTTGAAAGAGAACAATAGTAAACACATTATAAAGAAGGGTGTGCATATTTGCAAGATTATACCAAATAGAAAGAGAACCAACAGCAATGACAGGATCTTCAAGATGACCAGTTAAAACAATGATGGTCATAAAATACCAAATCTCCAAACAAATCATAACTGCTGATGCAACAGAAAGCTTTACAAAAGGCCAAAGTTCCTTTAAAGCTAACCAAGACAACCCCTTCCAACTATCTTTACACCAACCAACAATATAAATCACCTGAGCCAAAGCAATAGCCCAAGCAGAAACATCATATGCAGCAGCAGCACCAGTAACGCCCCATCGAAAAACTCTTACAAAAAGAAAGAGCACACCGATATGCACGATCAAAGCCATGAATCCAACCCAAGCTAGAACCGCGACATTGCTTTGTGCTTGCAAGAATTTTTGGGTTGGGAAGTTGATCGCGAGGGAGAACATTTGAGGTATGATTTGAATTGAAAATTTTCCAGCTAACTCTGCTATGTCATGTCTTTGGCCTAGAAGCTTTAATATTGGTGCTGAGAAGATGTAGAGTGGCATTATGCAGAAGCAGGAACCAACAAGGATTATCCATGACCTTTGTAAGTAAACTCCTAGCAATTCTACTTGGCCTGCACCAAATGCTTGTCCACATAGTGTCTCAAGTGCACTACCCATGCCTAACTGATAAATCCATTTAACAAAAATTAGAAAGCTAATCACATTATGGATTAACTTTTTGAGATTTTTGATTATTTCAAAATTTGGTAATCAAAAACATAGTTAATTTGACTACTAAGTTACTTTTGATCTATAGTAATGATCTCACCAGAGGTCGATGAACACCAACAATATTTTTATATATGACGATTATGTTGTTGAAATATGAAACGAATACGAGAACTCAAAAATTTGATGGGATGATCATGTTTGGAATAATATCCAAGAAACAAGAACAAAGGACAGAATTTGATAATAAGGGAGAATAAAAGGAACCTAACCAAGAATCCGAATGAGAAATTTGCTATAACCGATAACGAAATGGCAACGGCAGAGAGCTCAACATCACCAATATGTCCAACAAATATGCTTGTGAAAGAATTAATCCCATAATTACACAGAATATTAAACGCTATGGGACCTGCAATCGCCCATAATTTCCCTGATTCCATGCAAACTAAATTTTTCGCGTCTTGAAAGCCATGCACTGGCGGGTAATCCGCCAGCATGGCAGATGGAGCCGAGTGAAGCTCAGTCGGCTCCATTGAGGAGCTGCCATATAGAGGCGTCTCCCTGGCTGAGCCGCCCGGTGTTTCCATTTCCAAGGTCACGAATTTCTTGGTCGGTGAAAGAGCAGAGGTTGAGCCGTTGTTGCTTCCCTCTGCTCTCTTTTGACCATTTTCTTTATCCCCCTCAATCTTTACGCTCTTTGTAAACACTTATTCTTTTATTTGGGAAAATTTTGTCACTAAGTTGACGAAAACATTCTCCTTTTCTATAGCTTGAATGCTTGATGTTTGAGTATATGGTCTTTCTCGATTCAATTTTGTTATGTTCATGAGCTACAAAAGAGGAAACTATTGACAAGTGGTCAGTTGTCATGAATAAAGTCAATCAAACTTGGGAAACTAAAGTGTGGCTGTCATTGGGGTAGGTACAAAACTTTTTACTCATTTTTCACTTCTACTTCTTTTGAAATTTTTTACCAAATAAATAAAATTTAAATCTCCCATTAAATTAGTTAGAGAGTATACTCTTCAGAGTCGTTTGGTTTACCATATTATCATCAATATTTCCAGTATAAAAGTTATATATTGGAGTATTTGGTTGGTCGTACAAGAAAAAGTAATTGTTATATAACTTAATACAACGTTTGATTGGCTCTTATTGAACTCCACCTTATTAATACTCGCAGTATGTTAACAATTATAAACATGTAGATAAGAGTAACTAAAGATAAAATAAAACTCCTAACATAAGCAGTCCCCTCTTAACAATCTCTACATTATTATTTACCCCATTAATTACCAGAGCCTCATCATTATTGACCTCATAAAACAGTTCCTACGTTATAATCCCATCATAATTAGTACGTGAATCAACCGATCCCTTGGTCTTCTTTTCCAAGCTTGATTGTATATGGAGTACAAAATATCTCGTCCGATACATTAATTATATTTGCAGTTCCATCTCCAATTGTAACCATTCGACCAATCTCATTCATGTCTTACAGTTAAAATGTTTCGTTTGGAGTAAACAGTAGATGCGAATATGTATTTTTTAGGAGGATAGTAGCTTGTATACTACTCAAATACCCCATCTACCATTAATCCTTAATTTGTTCAAGGCATTTTCACAATTGGAGTTTTCACCTGTCCTTTTTACATCACATTCTCGGTCGCCTCCGGTCCAGTAGGTTGAAAGTGAGATACCGGCTTTCACAAGAGGGAAAGATCACCCCATCAGCAGAGAAGTGTTCATCTAACTAGAAATTTCATAAGAGAAGATTGATCTGTTGGATTGCATATAGATGTTCGTAACACGCAGCGGAAGACAATAACAATCCTAGGCAGAACTTTTCATGTTTAAAAATTTATTTACACGTCAAAGATCGGATCTAAGACGTACCTGGTGAAGAAAATCTCGTTTCAAATTCTTCTTCGATAGTGCAAAGATTCTATGCGTATCCACACCGAGACCGACCCTTGCTATCAACTCTTTGATTAATGAAACCCGCGAACAAATTGAACAAAATATTGTGTGTTGAAATTTTCTCAAAATCCAGCCAATAACAAGACAAGAAAACTGATTTTCTTTGCCAAGACTATCTCTTAGTTTTCTTGTGTGACCCCTCCAAAAACTCTTTTCGTTTCTTTTTTATATCTGCTGGGTCTTCTTTTATTTTTCATATATTTCGTTACTGACGAGTCCTTTTTATGGACTTTCAATTTTCTAACCCAATTCAAATTGGATTAGCATTTTCCTGAAGGAAATCTTAATCCCATTCCAAATGGGTTTCGTGGAAGTAGCGCACGTCCTTTATGGACTTCACGGCGATCCAATTTAGAATTGGATTTACTAAAAAGCCTTCATTAATATTTATGTACGTCTTGAATAAGTATATATTAATTACACACACACACACACACACACACACACACACACACATATATATATATATATATATATAT